>PVKE010036001.1:0-16604 GCA_004027555.1 Craseonycteris thonglongyai
GCCCCCCCCCCCATCATCAGAATCTTAATGAGCAATTCTGGAAGAATCCAAAAGGGCCTGGACTAGAGAGCCCCATCCCCCACCCCCACCCCACATGCCCCAATGCTGTGGAAGGATTATGTACGTGTCTGCTTATTGTGCTTGCTGCGGGCATGTTGTGAACGGCCACATGGGTCTGCTTAAGCTCAGTAAGCACGTTTGCTATGTTTGTGTTGTAGTACCCAAACCAGTGGTGGTATGAGAAGACCCAGACACGCACAGAAAGCAAATGATGCTGCTAACATAAAGCAGAGGGCAATGCTGAAAACAGCATGAGAGAGAGAGAGAGAGATGGATGAAAGAAATTCTCAGCCTACGAGTTAAGAGAAGCAGTTAGGTTCACATATGACTTCTTACTACTTTCAAAATAAATACTGCTTCATACTTTAAGTCAAGACCCAGAGACCTGGGGCTGTTTTGAAGTGTTTCAAAGGAGCTGAATGAATGACTTGGTGTAGGTTTGAAGAGAAACTGTCTTTTGTTTCTCAGGCTGCCCAAAGATCAAATAGGGGAGTGTGTTTGGAAGATGCCCACATTCAGAAGCAGCAGGCCAGAGGGGAAGCCAGGGGCAGGGGGTTGGGGTCCTTTTTTATTTCTTCTGTCTTGTAGAGTTGATGTGATCAACATGAGTTAACCAACCTGAGCTACAGTTCCATCCTAGTGGGAAAGGGAGGGAAATTTGAACAGTCCTCAAGTCTAAGCTGAGGAGTAGCTGACAGAAAGAAGGCACATAGAAAGCCTGATGGAGGTGAGGGGCACTAATAGGGCCTCAAACATGAAGATAGTCAAGTCTATCAGGAAGCAGGCCTAGACAGTCTTTCAGACTTCGTCATACGTTCATTGGTCTGTTGTGCATGGATTTGTGGTTTTTACTGAGACAATCCTCATTATGTCGAAGGAGAAGTGTGTATGTTGAGTAGGGTCACAGAGCATATAAACCTGTCCACAGACTGGGGTGATGTACGTAGCGAGGAGGTCATTTATTTTCTTTCGTAAATGAAAACGGCAGTGAAATCTTCACGCCTGGCCTGTACTGAAACCTGCTGGTCTTCTTCAGCGTGAATTGCAGGGGGAGCAAAGGAACTTTCTGAGGGGTGATGTGTTAACAAACTAGAGCAGATCAATGGATTAGGTTCCCATGTGTGCTCTGTTCAATTTATGCTGCACAATTTTTTCCCCCAGAAATTAAAAGGTTAGCCAGAGAGTACCATATTCCCATTTCCAACTGAGCAGTCCTTATTACCACTGCACTCGTATTTCAATAGGAAGCGATCGTGGAGATAGTTCATCTTCCATTTTGAGTTCTGAATTTGAATCAGCATGCAAATGGCAGGGCAGCAAGATAAGCTGATGATGCAGACAGCTGAAGGGGCTGGTAGGGAGTGTTGTTGTTTTTGCCCAGTAACCTTGTTTATAGGGACATTTCTGTGACCACTAGAATTTTAGCCAGAGCCTGCCAGATTTAATGGGCTCATGTTTGAAATGGATGCTAAGTGTCTCTTTTTTTGTTTCTCCTTCACAGATATGCTATGCATCTTAGCTGAACACGCAAAGCAGAACTTTCCCAATGCCCCATGACATTTTCAAATCTGGGCAAATCCCCAGATTAGGGTGTCAGAGGAAAGGGAGTTATTTATGAGGTTCTCCTATTGTTTACTGGTGTGTCAATACCAGTCGTTTTATTCTGGCTTTTTTTTTTTTTTTTTTTTTAACATCTTGAGTGCTTGACTGTGTTAAATGCAAAACAAATTATATCTGAGGAAGTTAAAGTATGCCTTCCAGATTGACCCATGAAATTGGTTTCAATTAGACATGGAAGAGCTCGTTATTGGAGTGAGGAGAGTTTATGATATAGTGTAGGAATTCTGTATTTATTTCAAAATTGTTGGAAAACTGCGGGAACAGAAAGATTTTGAGGGGAATGCCAAAAGCCACATTAATGAAGAAAAACACTGGTGAGATTCTTTTGAATAATAGATAGGCGATGTCATGGTCAACCACAAGATAAAAATTTTACAGGATTTTTATGGCTTTAAATTGGCTGCATTGTAAACTAAGCTTACTATTCTATTAAGTCATTTATACTTTTCAATTATTTAACATCTCTGGCCAACCTATCTTCTGTGGTCTTTTTCTGTACACATTAGAAATACGTATGGTAGTAATTGCTTGTTGTGAGTGTGGGGACTTTGCAATGGAGCAAGGTTTCATTTTAACTTCTTGGGACCCATTATTACAAAGAACACACAGAAGAAAAAGAATGTGATGGAGGCAAGTAAAAAAAAAAAGAATGTGATGGAGGCAGACCGAGCCCTATGAAGTGAAATGAGCTACAACATCCAAAGTATTAATCCTTAAAACAATTTGCATTACTCTCACTAAGAATCCTTGACTGTATCTGCATTCTAGGGACTGTGCATTTGGAAACACTGTATCTCCATTTCAATGTAGATCTTCTGTTTTCTCCGGGGAGCAGTTGGTGAATCTTTCAGTTGAACCATTGGTATGGGAAAACCAACTGAAAACTCCACAAACATTAGAATCTGTCCTTTTGATGTAATGATTACCAAGTTTTGCGATGTTGTAACTTTTCTCATTCATTGAAAAGATCTCCATAAATCAAAATAATGTACTGGGGGCTCTTGGGCAAACAAAGAATTTTTCTCTTGTTACTATGTTTTTATATTTTTTAAAGCTGTGAAATGATTTGGCTCTGCAGGTCTGTTTTTAGTTAGCATTGTTGTGCCAATAGAGTATGTGGGCCTCAGGAATCAGAGCAGGAAATTATGAATAGGATCTCATTGTTCTTCACGCCCTCATGCTAGCAGATGGGGGTGGGGTGTTGTCTGAGAGTTTAAGAATCTTTCTCTGGAACCATCTTTTGAGTATTTTGAACCTAATTAATAATAGTACTCTGTCTTTGAATCTGTGGGGGTTGGGGGGATGGCCAGAAAGGACAGCCAGTGCATGTGGGACCTTCTGTAAGAGGTAACTGCAGAATGTAATGCAGGTTTAGGAAATAGAATGTAGACACACAGCTTTATGGCCTTTTGACCTTCAGATTCAGGCAACTGGAAAAATCTTTGCAAATCTTCAAATACAAATTCCTGAAGTACATATTGTGAGAGTGGTCAGACTCTGCGTGTCTTCATCACATAGCTAGGGAAGTGTTATTATTTTCTTTTTTGGAGATTAAATACCACTCATTTACTCAATCCTGATAATCTCCAACTGTGAAAGGTCACTACCTCCTTACCTTAGCTCTTCCATTGTATTGGATGTAAATCCCCTCCCCCTCCCACATTCCCTCTGACATGTACATTAGGTACACACACTTAATTGTGTATTTATACAATTGTGCTTCATAATCCCTGTAGTGGTAAAGAATCATTGGTAGTTTTTGACTGGGCCTCTGTTTCTGTTTCTATTATGAAGGATACTTTGTTCATTTTAACAAGGGGATGCTCACAGTTACCACAAAAAGTGGTTGAATGTGTTTGGAATACCCGTGAAGATATTTTATCTACTTATGGGCACTTATGTCTATTTCAGGCGGCATAGCTGCTAAAATATTAAATAACCTGGATAGGACTCTATAAAGGGTGCTACTTAATGAATGAGCTTTTTTTACTTTCCTTATACATATGACTTTTTTAATTTACACCTATGCATAGCTGACATAGCAACTTTTTACTGTGTTGACGATTTTGTTTCAGAAGGCTAACTTTGTACGAAGCATGGCAAAACCTGTGCTCTCATTCTGACGGATACTACGTGCTAAGATAGTGTTTCCAGATATCCGTGTTACCTGAGTGACAGGCCCATTTAAATTTGGTCTCCCTCTAAGATATATGAGATTAATAAGGCTGATTTTATGACCAATATAATTTATATTCACAAATACCTATTTTTATTAGCACAATTATAGATGAAGCAAATTTGCATATATGTTAAATGCTAAGAACAAGCATAACTAACATTTGTATAGTGTCTTATAGCTTATAGTCATACATTACCCATAAGCTGATCTTTGGAAAAATATTTATTGTACTTCCTTACTCAAGAAGGCAAGCAGTTTTTACAGTGTAAACACTATATGACAATAGATTCTTTTATCCTTCCCTCTTTCTCTCCTCTCCCTTCTTTCCTTCCTTTTTTCTTCTTTCCTCTCTTAAGTGGGAAGAGAATCTAATGATGTGGGTTTTTGTTTGTTTGTTTGTTTTTCTGGTGGAGCATGTATAATTGCCTATCACACATTTCTATGAAAAAAAGGAGCCATAGCAAGCGATCCAACATGATTTTTGGAATAGTATCTTCTGTCTACCAGTGCTCTTGAGGAAATGTAAGGTTACAGAAGTCATTTCATGCCTTGTATGTTTTCGAACATAAATCAGGAAAATTGTTAGCGAGTTATAGCTCTTCTTAGAGACTGGCTATAGTGCTGTAGTAAACACAGGCTATATATTTTTCCAAGTTATTACGTGTGGAAAGAAATCCAAAGTTGGCTATTTAGGGGAATGGTTTAATTCAGTGATCAGAAATTCATTTTCTATTTAGTATGAACATTTATTTTCCAAAGGTTGCAGAAATGAGACATAATACCTGATGATCCTTTAGATCAATCACCTTCAGAGGTAGACATTTCCACTTTTTAGCTAATATGGATATTCTTGAACATCAGTCTTCAGCTAAGGAGCAGCCAGAATGGCCCTGATCAGAGTTGATTGTAAAACCAGGTTAGCATTCTCATCAGCGAGCAGTAAACCTTTGTTTCTTCATTTCTAAAATGAATGGGTTAAACTTGATGGCCTCTGACTTAATTTGTCCCTGTGATTCTGAATTAAGTGATTGATTAATAATAAATCAACCAATTGCTTAGACTCCTGTTATTTCTATTCTATAAAATAATTATTTACTAGAGTACAGTCATGTCATGGCCAGAAATATTAGTATGTAGAATAATAAGTGAACTCAAGTTCCTTGGCTTGAAATGAAAGTGTCATGAAATTTAGACACTCAAAGTTTTCATTAAAAATTTTAATTTGTAGATCAATTATTAGATATTCAAAACATTTTTTTTTCCCACAGAAAACAATCTTAAATGCTGATTACTTTTCAAAGTTTGACTATAAAAGTGTATGTTACTTATTGGACTGAAATATTGTCTATCAGTGATGAAAAAATGTGGAAAACAGTTCAATTATGATACAAGTGATAAACAGAGCAAAAACGCACTAGAACAGAATGATAGTTTATCATGTATCTAGAGTCTGGGGGTTGGTGTTTAAGGAAATGCACACATAACTGTAAGTTCAAAAGATAGATGGAAACTATAGTGGAGTATCTGAAAGGGACTTTAAGAAACTTTCAGGATTTTACAGGCTGATTACAAAGTATATGACTTTCCCTTGAAATAGTGTGACATTAGCACTACTTCTAAGATTGTCACCTGTGATGGGATTTGCGTTTTGATACCCAAGTGCATTGAAAAATGGGAGAGTGAGGAAAAAGAATAGGAAAAATTATTCTCTGCTGTAATTGGCTAAGATGAGGAAGAAGAAAAGATAGAAAGCAGTTGAAATTAGGACAGAGGCACATGCACATGTATGTGTGTGCCTGTGTGTGTGTAAGATGGCCTGGCCTGCATTTAACTGATCTGTGGGATAAGGAACCAAAGGAAAAAGAGAGAATGAAATGTGTGCACATTCTTCCTGAAGAGAAAGCACGGTATGTTAGTTAAGTGGAAAGCTTTAGAATAAGAATTAGAGCATCGGTTTTGAAATATTTGGTGGACCACATATTGCCTGCGTGATCTTGTGAAATGACTGAATTCTCTGAATTTGTCTTATCTGTAAAATGGGAATACTAAAAGTATCTGTTTCTGACACAGGTATGAGAGTTGAGTGAGACTAATGGGTATACAGGTGCTTGAAAACCATATTTAGTTTAAGGTGTTAGGCAACCATCATTGGGCCAACCAGTATCTCCATGTTGACCAGGTCTGATCAAGTCTTAGGCCAATTTGTTTAACTCCAGAGTCGTCTCTAGTAGGCATATTTCTTGTCCTTTGTGGTCCGAGAATTGTGTAGGTACTTTAGATAGTACTTTATTCAAGGAGGGAACAGGAAGCGGTATGTAGCCGGCCAGTTGAATGTGGCAACCTGAGAATTCTAATGGATGTGATATCAGTAAGTGAGGAGCCTGTTCAGTTTCTCTTACAGACTGCCACAGCTTGTCCAAATAAATAAGTGAATGACTGAAAACAAAACAATGTATCCAGTAATTGTTTTCTTTGTCTCAAATATTGCCTGTCATTTGTACTTCTGCCATGGCACTGATATTAATCGAAGTTTCCTGGATTTTTGTTAAGGCTGAAAGAATCATTGTTTGGCAGTAAATACTTATAAATAATGATATAAATTCCATTAAGAAAGATTTTCAGGATATAACAGAAGTAATTAATGTAGTACATGAGTTGAACTCCAAGTGCTAGCTTCTATACAGATCTCTTTCAAGAGTATTTTTATTTTTATGTATGATTCACCAATAAATGTCTAGCCAATTCATCCACCAGAAACAGACTACATTTCAAAGCATAAAATGAAGCAGTAGATCAAAAATTATTCAGGAACTTTGGACTATTGGTACAGACAATGTATTTTTAAAAGGCAGACCCAAAAATCTGCTTGGGTGCTACCTGAGATGGGCCACGTGTTTTAATGATTAACAGAATTTCACACTTTTTGATCTGTTAAACCTAGAAACTGAAGCAAACCTAGAAATTAAGAGATGTCTTGGGGATCAAGTTTGAATGGAAAAGTACATAATTACTCTGATCAAAATTCATCAGGTCCACAATGTACATACAGAATATATGCTAAACACATGAAGGTGGCAGTCTTTGGGTGGTTTAATTACGAGTCACTTAAAAACTTTGACATGTATATAATTATTTGGAAGTCAGTGAAGTCACAGCATGAGCCCTGGGAGGCCACACGAGGAAATTTCAAACCATTGTTGAGGCATTGCAGCTTTCTATGAGACTGATTACAGGTCATGAAATTGACTCTGTGGGAACCTCTTTTAAATTTAGAAAAATTTATTAAATAGGTAATCATTTATTAAATATGTAAAAATTATTGAATATGCTTAGCATCATGCTAGTTCTGTCAGAGAATCCTAAGTAATTTTAAGATTTACTTCCTCTCTTTAAGGGGCTTACAAAATATTTAGGGAAGTAGAATATATACCCGAGACACTGTTAAGATACCAGTGCAGGACATAAATGCTACCTGGCACATGCATATGTATGCTCTAGAGTATGCGACAGAGTCAGAGCTTGGGCTGACCTTCAGGCTACTGTTTCTGAGTTCTCTTTGAGCTGTAGTTTTTCCATTTGCCAGTGGGCATAGTTTCCTCTGTCTCATAGGATTGCTGTGAAACAAAGTCTCTGAATGAGATGAGACAGAGTATTTGAAAGGTTTATGGGCTTTATGACAGAAACTACACAAATTATGGGAATGATCTGGCACTTGTGTCCCTGAACTTGAGAGCAGGGGCCAGGTCTCAGACCACTCTGTATGCCTGTGTCTGGCACCGTGCCTGGTTCTGAGAGGAAGCTCAGTAAAGGCTTGTGAAACACGTGCATGCCAGGCGGTGTGGTCAGCCCTTGACATCGGTGATTCTGTCCGTCTTCCCCTAGTCTTGTTGGGTAGATGCATTGTCTGCTTTTTGCGGATGAGGAAACACACTGAGAGATTTCCAGCAACTTGCAGTGCCATCAGATAGAGAGTTGTAGGGCCGGGACAGGAAGCTAAACCTACTGGGCACCAGAGCCCAGACTTTTCACTGTATTCTGCGGGCTCCCACGTGAAGGGAATTATGATGACTTCTGAACAACAGTGTGGCCAGAATGAGAAGCCAAGGCCTCACCCTCATCATTCACCCATTGCCCAGGCAGCTCCTGGGCCGGCTTTCAGAAAAGTCGGGGAACGCTTCCCTATGCCACCCGACACATTTAACACGGCCTTTTGCTACCCTGTCAGTTCTGATTTCTGCCCTTTGAAGTAAAATGCACAATAGTGAGTAAATACCAGACAATATACTGTAACTTGGACTCGGCGTAGGGACAGGAAGGGGGGGAAGGGCAGGACGGATGGAACACTCAGCTAATGAAGTGGCTGACAGGTGACTTGGGCTAAGTTTGTTACAGCAACCAGCAGGCCCCCCCGCGCCCCCCCCATTTCTTCTGCTCTTATACTCTATTAACTTTGCCTCTTAGAGTTGACAAGCTCTAGAATTTTCACTGTCCTCCCTATTAAGTGTGGGAAAAAGGGAGATGCCACAACTGAGCAGCAGACTGCATGATGTGTTTTCATCCATGCTCCTAATTATCCCTACAGCCTCATTACAGTGGTAGGCTCTACTGGAGTTTATCACGAACCATAAGAAAAGGGCCCCCAACAAAACAGTAATTTTAAAACTCCAGTCTCTGAAGGTGGAAGCACAGTACAAGGCTAGTACCACGCTACCCAATCCTATGATTATTTGTTTCTTCCATTTATTTGTGAGGAACATCAAAGAAGTCATAAATACTCGACACATGATTAGGAATGCCCTGTGGAATCGGAAGGTTTATATAAGAAATGGTGTGTGGGGGGTGGGGGTAAAATACATTCTAGAAATTGGGATTCCTTTTTTTTTTTTAAATTCTGTGAAGGACACAGTCCAGGGTGGGCCAGGGCAGTAGAGGGAGAGACAGTATTTAAATCCAGGGAATACCTTCCACCATTGCCAGAAGCTGGTTTGTAATAGTGTTTGTTTCCCAGGAAGAGTGCTCACCCACTTAAGAGGAAACCTGGTGGGGGTTATGGCCCACCCTCCTGCCGGACCTGTGGTGAAGCCGGCCGGTGGGATTGTGTGAAGTTGTCAGAGGTTGCTGTGCTCTCCAGTGCTTGGCACCAGCTCTGCTGAAATGTGATGCCATTGGTTTTCAGTAAAGGTTCCTTTCTGCAGGGCTGCAAACACAGATCAGCTGCTACCGTGTATACACAACCAGGGAGCAAATGAAGCCGCACGTTTCAAGCAGCCTTTTAACCCCAAGACTTTCCAAGACCTCCTCTGCACGCAGGAAGTTTTCTCCTCTGTTGTCTGCTTGAGCACTGTGCTCTTGTCATCAGATCCGAGCTAGGCTTCTTGCTGCACAGTAGAGAGGCTTCCTTAAGACATTTGTCCTTGAAACTGCACCAAACTCTTGGAAGAACCCAGAACGTGTAAGTATGTATGATTCAGGCATTAGTAGTACAGGGCAAAGCTGCAATCAACCATTATACAATATCCGATTAGCAGGGCAGGAGAGATTTTTTTCTAATGTTATGTTACATTCATTTTCAATTCGTTCTGAGGAAACCAATCAATTCTAGCTTCTCATACAGTGACTTTGCAGTAGATGGGGTTGTAATATGTTAGCTTTAACTATTTGCTGTTCTCATTTAGCATTTAGATGTGACTGGTGGGACAATTACTGTGGGCATTAAACTATAACACTTCTACATTTTTATTAGAAATTATAATTGTTGGTCATGTCTGTTTTGAGAAACAAGTTTGCTTTGGGGAATGTTTTTAAAGAATTAACTACGTAAGTTCATGGGCAACAGAATGAATTTGTACTGTTCTCTCTCTTAATAAAACATACTAGTTTGCTGTCTTCATTTACTCATAAAGAGTAAATTAAATTCCACTGAGATTTTTGTCTTAACTGAGTCCTATCCATTGCTGTCTGTTTGGTGTTTTACAGTCTTGTATGTATGAGTTTCAGTTACTTGGCTGTGATTGATGGTAGTCTGGTGAAACCTGTGTTTAGATACTTTGGGTCCTAAGGATATTCAGGTGCAATAAATGCTCACAGAATTTGGGTTGTGGGGAGTGGGTGTGTTGTAAAGGGTGGTGGTATTCCCCTTGAAAGCTGTGGATGGCTATCAGCTGTAGACATGGGCTAATCCCCTAAGGCTTTAAGTCCAGTCTTAGCTTGCCCACTTTTGTAACTCCAACCAATAAGAAGCCCATGCCCCTTTCTATCAATTTTTAATATGCACCGATACTTATGTGCATAAGATTAATTTCTCTCAGATTAGCCTGATTGATAGCTGGATTGTGGTTTCTTAAGAGCTTGCTCCCTGAAACCCACAGCCAAGCTGCATTCCATTTAACTAGCGAATGTAAAAACGGGTAACCATAGATTCAGCCACCACTAACTGCCAGTGCGATGACTTGTTGTAAACAATACAAATGAGCCAGGAGAGCAGAGGCAACCAGACATGAAATGATTTTAATAGAAATTACGGTAAAAGGTCATGTGATATGGTATCAGCTTCTGTTCAGTTTTAAAGGGAAAGTCTTTCTTTTTCTCCCCCCTCCCCCCGACCCACACGCACCTATTTCCAATCCAACCAAGTAGTTATCTCCACACACTTGGCAGTTCCCTGTCCGCTTCCATGGGGAAGGAAGGCCAGTGTGATTCTGGGCAAAGTGTGGTGACTTGTGGATTTTCACAGTAAGTATCTTTATTCTAGAAACAGGGAGGAAATCTGTGTGTTCCAGGACTTCCTGCGTGGAAGGTCACGCTAATTATGTGCTGGAAAGCCTCTAGCTTTGAAGTAAGACGGACTGGGTAATTTTGTTTTCTGGCTTTTCCATGATACCACTGTCTCTTCTCTCCCTTCCTAACTCTCTGGGTTGCGAAATCTCGCTCTTTCTGAAAGCTGTGATTTGCTTCCCAAGCAACTTCTGCAATATGGTAATGAGCACACGCAGATCAGGGGAGAACTACCGTGCCCAACCTCAAGGTTTCCATCGCACAGACCTTTGCTGCATGCTACGTGGGCCACGGTTTTCCATTATGGTTTTGCATTCCTTTGGTTCAGATGGTTCTGTATAGGAAAATGATTGGATTCATACATTGGCCTTCAACCAGGACATTTTAACAAGTTGTACCTGTGTTAAGTTCTAATCTCATGGTTGGTTTAGTGTCCTGATGTCAGCTGTGTTTAGTAAAAGAAAGTGAAATAAGACACCATAGTTGTCAAACTTGGGGGAGGGTGAGGAAGGGGGCACTTAAAAGCCAGCTTTGGAGGGTGGGTTTAGTTGGTACCCAGTGTGTAAGAATGAAGGGGTTCAGAGTCACTGCCTGAATCCCAGACCCCTTGAGCAAAGGTCTGTCTCCAGGTGAAAAAGGCCAGAACTGGTCTCTTGAGCCATTCCTCCCCTGACACACAGATGGTATAAATAATCATACCATCTTGGAACAAAAGATATGTTTATAGTTTACCTCCTTTTAGCATACAGATATCTGTACATCTGTAGATACCACAATGAATAATAGAATTTTAAGTGCTTATTTTGTATTATTTCTTCACTATGATAGACCCCATCAGCACATGAAGGAAGAATAAGGGTTATAGTTTAGAAGCTCAGTGAGATGTTAGAGCATTCCCCCACCCCCAAGCTTGGAAACTCTTTGTTTAGACCTGTAAGTGTTAACATAGTACTTAATAGTGCTTATATAGTTAAGCTTTTTTTTTTTCTTTATGCTTTTTTAATAAAACGTTGGCATGCCTGACTGCATCCTTAGACTGAAGAATTCTTCAGAATGCCATGGCTAGCTGCGGCCTGGTGGTGTGTTTGCGATGTGAATACTAACTTTGCTTATCAAAAAAAAATGAAAGAAGAAACTTTAGTAATTCATGTTGGGAGGGGGAGCAATTGGAAGCCTATGTGGGAAAACCAAGTTTAAAGGAGGTTTGGGGTACATTATAATGAAATGTATGTATGTATGTCTTTCCTGGCCTTGACTCTCCATGTTGAAGAACAGGAATGTAGACAATGTCAGTAGCAGGGTGGTGTGAGCACACTCTCTGGAGCTGGGCAAGGGTGGGGGTCTTTGTTCTGGACCTCACTGTGCTTAAGACTTTGGGCAAAGTGACTTCACCTCTCTGAGCTTCCACATCCTTCTGTGTACATGAGGACACTAATGTCCCCTCCAGTGAGCAGGTGATAGGTCAAACAAGATATAACACATAGAAAGTATTTCACACCTTGTCTAGCATATAGTAAGTGCTTAGTAAACTGTTGCTAGTTTCATTATTATTTATGCTTGAGTAAACAGCTCAGAAGAATCCTGCTCTTAGGTACTGGGTCAGAGAAAGATAATATTCACATCTTACCTACAGTTGTGCGCTTCAGTAACTTGTTATCACCTGGGAGATGATGATTTAGTTAAGTAGCATAGTATAGTATTTTATATAACATTTACTACAGCTGAAAGTAGTATCCTCTCACAATACATATTTTTATTTTTATACAAAGTATTTTTGCAAAAAAAAAAAAATGAAAGAAAGAAAACACTGAAAATGAACAACTACCAAAATTTTAGGAAAAGTGATTTTTAAAAAATATAGTTAGGATTTCCCATACTAGGTTACTGAGGCAACAAGGTACATTTTATCTATGATCTTACTGCCTAGGTAGAGAGCAGAGGGCACTTACAGGTGTAAGGAATTTATAATTACATCAATCCTAAAACCTTAAAATTAATGGTTGCCAATTGCTTTCCAGGATAATCACATAGACCAGGGGTGTCAAACTCAATTAAAACACGGGCCATTTGGTGCAACAGGCAAGATTCACACGGGCCACATCACATTTACAAATGTCCCGGGAACTGAGTCAGCGCATTTATACACGCCCACAGGCCCCCGGAAAGGCAGTGGGCCACGTGTATACTCGTCTTCAGTAGTTAAAGGGTTAACAAGGGAATTGTGTGTACGGTATTGCCTCGATCTCCCCTAAGCGCTATTTTCTTCATAACAATTTTTTCTATTTTCATTTTATTTCAGAGCATCGTGGACCACAAAAAATTACCTTGGCTGCCAGTTTGACACCCCTGACATAGACTAAAGAGCAGTAATAATTAACCGGGTAGTAAACAGGGAGCTTTTATGCTATCAAGGAGACATGTCTTACGAGGGTTGTCTACACGTTTGCTGTGTTCTTTGACCTTCCTAAAATCTGTCTGATTTTTTTCTTTCCTTCTCTCCTCCCTCCCTCCATGTTTTTCTCCTTCTTCTTTTCTTCCATCCTTTATTCTTTCACTTACTCTACTTTCTTTCCTCTTAGGTCTTATATGATCTCTCAGCTATATAGCATATTATTTTTCCTTTGTGACCCAGAGAAGTTCAAAGGGAGAAAGAGGGACATGCGACCTATGGTCTTTGTATGTGGCCCTGGTTTTAGAAATGGAAACATTAAGAGGAGTCAGAAAATTCTGTTTTTCTTTCTCCTCCTATTGAACTGGACAGGCATGTCTGACGTGACCACAGCCCAGGGGAGCTTTGTTCAGTGGCTATTTGTTGATTCATTGATTAAACAGCATGGAGGAGAGAAGGGGCCTCAAGCATGGAGATTCCCTTAGTTGTAAAAGCTTGGAAACCCCATCCTGCAGTGTGCCGTAGGATGGCTTCTCAGTGACCTCCCCACAACTAATCTCCTTAAAGAACTGAATCAAAGCAGTTAAGGGGTTGAGTGAGATGGATTTTGCCTACAGTTGGGTTTTTGGCAGTTGAGTATTGAAGGCGCTACATTCTTCATAAGAATATGGATTTTTTTTCCAGAAAGGAATGAAGTCAAGGTGCCAGCAGATATCTCTAGAGAGGGGCCCTTGTTTATTCACGGTACTGTTCAGGCTGGACAGCTGGAAGGTGGAAGGCTTTCTCACACTTCCCAGCCAATCTTCTCAGCCACCCTTGTTGGATGATGGTATGGCCAATAAGCACACTGATGCAGTGCACCCTCTTCCGAATTCTCTCTTTCAAGGGCAGAGATAAAGCCTGTGGTTAGAATTGATGTTATAGGAGTGACAGTGGGTGTCTGCTGGTTTTCAATTAAAATTTGTTTTTCCCATTCCCCGACTCCCCTGCCTTCTGTAACCATCAGCTTGTTCTCTTTACATATTGGTCTGTTTCTGTTTTGTTTTGTTCACACTCTGGTTTTGTTTTCTAGATTACACGTATAAGTGATATCATATGGTATTTATCTTTCTTAGTCTGACTTGTTTCACTTAGCATCATCCCCTCTATGTCTATCCATGTTGTTGCAAATGGCAAGATTTTATTCTCTTTTATTGCTGAGTAATACTCCATTGTATATACCATGTACCACATCATTTTTATTCACTTGTCGGTTAATGGACACCCAGGTTGATTTCATATCTTGACTATTGTAAATAATGGTACAGTAAACATAGGGGTGCACATATCTTTTTGAATTAATGTTTTTGTTTTCTTATAAATATCCAGAAGTGGAATATCTGGTCATATGGCTACTCTATTTTAGTATAAATTTTTTTTCAAGGAATCTGCATATTGTTTTCCATAATGGCTGCACCAATTTGTAATCTCATCAGTGGTGCACAAGGGTTCCCTTTCCTCCACATCATCTCCAATACTTGTTATTTGCTTATATTTTGATGATTGCCATTCTGACAGGAGTGAGGTGATACCTCATTGTGGTGTTTATATTTCCCTGATAATTAGTGATGTTGAACATCTTTTCATATGTCTATTGATCTGTGTGTCCTCTTTGGGGAAATGTCTATTCAGGTCCTCAGGCCTTTATTTAATTGGATTTGTGTGTGTGTGAGTTCCTTATATATTTTGGATATTAACCCCTTATCAAACATATCATTTGCAAATGTCTTCTTCCGTCACATAGGTGCTCTTTTTATTTTGTAGATGGTTTCCTTTGCTGTGCAAAAGTTTTTAATTTGATATAGTCCCATTTATTAATTTTTTTATTTTGTTGCCCTTTCCCAAGGAGACATATCCAGAAAGATATTGCTGAGAGTGATGTCTAAGACTTTACTGCCGGTGTTTTCTTCTAAGAATTTAATTCATCTTGAATTTGTTTTTTACATGATGTAACAAAGTGGTCCAATTTCATTTTTTGCATCTACCTGGTATTCCCAACACTACTTAGTGAACATGTTTATGGTGAAGAGTAAATAAGATTACATATGTAGAGTGTCTAGTCCAGTGATGAATGTGAGTAAGATATTAGTAAATATTGCCATTCCTCTTGCCTTTTCAAGGTCAGTCATAGAGTCACGTATGTTAGAATTATGAAAAAAAGTTTTGTAAGTATACATCTGGAATGGTGTAGCTCAGTGGTTTCCAGCATTTTCTTTTGCAGTACTACATATAGAAAAAATGTGTGACGAGTTACCACACAGAGCAATCAATAAATAATAATAAGATGGTAATGATGAAAATGCTGGTGGCGGTGGTGACAAGGATGCTGATGGTTGATGTGATCATACCACAGATGAGCTCAGGGCTCTAAGCAATTGCCACAGTTTAGGCTTGGTTTACATTGCTTTCTTTCCTACAGTAGAGAGGGAATCATAATATTGGTGAGCAGGAGCTATGCCATTACAAGTAAAATAACATTCTCTTAAATTGAAAAGGAAATAACCAGCAGCCTTTAGTACTTCATTGCTGGTAAGAAATTACTGGCAACATACCAGTTGGACTAGAAGATACCATCTTTATTGGAGAAGCATGATTTTGAAAGATGCTTTGCATGACAGTCCTGGAAGTCAACTACATGTGTCTAAATTCTGGACCAATCACTCACTAGCTATGATGACCTAGAGAAAGAACTGAACTGCTTGAAGTTTCTATTACTGTGTATTTATCATTTAACCAGGCATTATGTCACATATTTTGCATGACATCATTTTTATAATTGATTTAATTCTCTTATTCTTATGAAGTAGTGTTGCCCCATCTTATAAATAAGAAAATAGAAACTATAATAGGTGATTGAATTTTCCCATCTAGTAAATGACAGAGCGACATCTAAAATTTATAATCTTTCATACATATGTCCCCTACATTGAGTCATTAAGTTGGAGACAATTTGTAGAAGTGGTGAGAAAGGTATATTTTCTGGAATGAAAGAGAGACCTGAAAACCATGACATGGTATTCTAGGACATTCAAAAGACCCAAACCAGAAACAGGAAAGGTGAACACAATAAAAAGCAACTTAATTTAGTTATTCAATCATCAGAAATCTATAAATATAACTTAATTCTCTCTTAGGGACAGGAAAAGATAAGTGACAGAGATGGAAAATGATAAGAATAATGAAGAGGAAGAAAAAAGTGGGGAGGGAGGGAGAGAGAGAGAAAGAAAAAGAGAAAGGGAAAGAAAAGAGACAAAGAGAAAATGAAAAGGGAGGGAGAGAGGCATAAGTATATACCTATCAGTTAATACTCAAACAATTTGGAAGGTAGATGGTCTAGGATCCCCATCCTCATTTAAAACATTTTGTCCACAACAATACAACTAGAGATAAAGATTAGGGATTTACACTATGGTAATCCAGTGCTCTATTAAATCCAGTGCTCTATTCTACAGTACACTACATTTTGAGACATAAACATATACCCATGGAAAAGAAGTATAGTTTCACTGACATGGGGCCAAACAAGATTACAAATATCTTTTA
>PVKE010036002.1:0-16620 GCA_004027555.1 Craseonycteris thonglongyai
GTTTTCCCTCTGGGGGTTTGCCTATCAGATGGGCTTCTCTTTATTTTTTCTTTTGGACTCAGTTGTGGGAGAAGGAGATTTTGGGAGAGGGTTGGGGGAAGCAGACAGCTTCTGTGTCCTGGGGCACTTCAGGTTGCTGTCTTAGCTGTTAGATAGCAGGGTAGTAAAGGTGTGGCCAGGGGTGGGGGCATGTGAGTAGAAGCTAAGGCGGGCCTGAGACACAATAGCAGATTCTTCTTTCAGCAGGGGGGCTGGAGGTTCAGTGGGGGCGGGGCGCAGGAGCTCTGGTCTTTCCTCCTCCTGGCTGCCCCTCCTTCAATTGTATCTGTAAGGCATGCCTGCAGGGCAGCACTTGGATGGGCTGGGGCTTGGCGGAGGCCCTGGTCGGCAGAGCAGTACCGCGCACAGGCAATGACACCGCGGAGACCTGGCAGGCAGCCCAGTTGCTCACTCAGTCCGCAAAGCCCCAGAGGCCCGGTGGGCGGGACGTCAAAAGCCCAGCTGCGCGCTTGCGAGCAGGCAGCAGTGCTGCCACGGCCTGGTATGCAGGGCGCCGAAAGCCGGTCCCGTGCACAGGCAGCGGTGCTGTGGCGGCCTGGCAAGCAGGGTGCCAAAAACCCTGTAGCGCACCGGTGAGCAGGCAGCGGCGCTGCGGGGTGGCCCGGTGGGCGGGGCACCGAAATCCCGGTGCGCACAGGCAGTGATGCGCAGTGGCCCTGTGGGCGGGGCGCCGAAAGCCCAGCCGCGCACTTCCGCGCAGCTAGAGTCGCCACAATGGCCTGGTGAGCGGGGCACCAAAAGCCCAATTGCGTGCTGGCAAGCAAGCAGCGGTGCTGCTGCGGCCCGATGGGCAGGGCACCAAAAGCCCAGTTGCACGCTGGGAGCGGCGCCGCGGAGGCCCAGTGGGTGGGGCACCGAAAGCCCTGCGCACATGGGCTGTAGCTCGGGCAGCAGCCTCTCTACGCTCCCGGCTCTGTTGAGACCACCGGATTCACTCCAAGCATGTCCAATGCAGCTATGCCCACTCAAGCCCCAGCCCTCACTCCAAGAGTCCTGTCCTCAGAAGGCGCTCCTTCACAGTCAATCTCCTCCGTAAATCGGGGGTGCTGAGCTGCTGCGGGCTGGTGCCTTGCTCTCACCTCGCCCGCCGGGAAGTGCAGCCGCCCTGCTCCACAGTCCCTGTTCCACTTTAGGCCCTGTGATCTGATTAGGGCACTGTGTGCTGTCCCTTGAGTTCGGATGTTAAATTGTCCACAGTCTTGTGGGGCTTCCACGTTCCCTAGGTCTCAGCTTCCAGCCCGCCCTCGATCCAGCTCCACTTTGACCATAGTTCCCCAACCCCCCTTTGTTTTTGCCAGCCCCAGGCCGCGCTCTGAGTCTCTGTCCCCGAACCGCTGCTTCCCTTTTCCTCTCCCGCTCTCCCCTTTTTTCTCTAACTTTTGTGTGTTGTTCCGTGTTGTGTGGTTCTCTTAGTTGAGGTTTCTTCTCAGGGTTTCCCCTGTGGATTCCCCTCTGTTCACAAGGCCCTTCCCAGGCAGTTATCAGCGTTCTCCTCTCATGCCGCCATCTTGGATCTCTCCCGCTTCCTCTTTGTTAGTGTTCATTTCTGGCTGCTGCAGCTCCAGCTATCTTCTCCTTGATGAAACCTGGGACAAGGGAAGGGATGGCTACAGCTTCATGGGTTCCTTTCATCAGAAAAATAATCCTCCCCAGAACTTTTAGCCAATTTCTTTCTTTCTCTCTTAGCTATTTCCTTCTAGAAGGGCATCCGAGACAATCAGGTCTTACCCGGGTTTGGGCATATTTCTGCCCTAAATAAAATAGGAAATTTTTGACAGAGATGTGTTGGATATTTTAGTAGGCTACTGGCAATCCTACCACATCTACTACTCCTAATAAAAAAGGTACTTACTCTCCCTGTTCCTCAATTTCCTATCTGGCAAAATAAAACTATATCAATTTGAATGATGAGTTGATATATCCAAAAGTACTTAAAACTTGAATTTGAATATGAATCAATAAAGTGGGATTGGTAAAATGCAGATTTTGATTCTGTTTATCTGTATTGGGATTTAAGATTTTACATGTCTGATAGGCTTCCAGATGATGCTAATAGTACCAAGTTGTACAACTCCCAGGGGCATTAGAGACCATGTACTGCAGTGAAGAGAAGTGGTCCTCTAAGTTCTCACTAAATGTTATTATTATTATTACTATTATGATTATAGTGTTTTTTTTAAACCATTAGTAATTCATGTTTCTGTTTCTGAAATGTGGCAGTGGTAATCCTTATTTTTATCAGAGTATAATCATAAACAAATTTATTCTTTATTATATGCTATTACAAAATTGTTAGTAAATATTAGACTAGCCATTAATATCTATGAATATGCTGCATAATGTTGAATATAATTTCTGTATCCAATCATCAGTGTACTTTAATTCTACTACACTCTATACATATGAATATGTCTATATATACTGAAAATATTAAAACTAATCTGTGATAATGCCATAGTTGTATTTGAACTCTGTTTAATAAAAATGTATTTGATATTCCAATTAACTAGTTGTGTAAAAAAATATTAACATGAAGGTTATAAACTAAATTAGTATAAATAATTGATTATAAAAACAAACTTGATTCTGAATATAGTATTGTGGTAAATAAAATTTTACCACATGTGTAATCTTGAGGATGGAAAAATAATAAAGATCTTTCTTCAAATCATTTTATGCTTCATATAAAATGCTTAAAATGCTTTTTGGGCCAATAAAAATGTGAATTTTATTTAAAAATATTATACATAGTTTGTAACAAAGTTACTTACAAACACCAGATTATAAACCTAGAGGACCCTAAACTCTTAAAGAATTGATTGTTTTTCATTTTAAAGATATTAAGATGGGAAGGGACCTTTGCTTTGATCAGAAGAGGCTGTGTTGGCCAAACAGTATACAAGAACATAAAAACACCAGTTTACACACACACACACACACACACACACACACACACACACACACACACACACACACACACACACACACACACACACACACACACACACACACACACACACACACACAAAACCAAACTGAACCAAACCAAAACAACGACAACAAAAACCCTTTCTGTTTATAAAGTCTCTACGACCTTGGAAAAGCAATAATTATTTCTCTGCTTCAGTTTCCAAAACACGAAGACCAGTAGACTGTAGCAATGACCTGCATTGTCCCTTCTAGCTACAATTTCTCCCATCTTTTTGTAGCTTGTTGTAAGACAAATAGAATAAAAAATAAAGTTCTTGGAACAGAAGTCTATGACCAATTTTGTTTTATTATTGTTGGGAAATTGAAAGGCAGATTATGGGCCTGAATATAAGCTAACAAAATAAGGCCTCTGAAATCTTTTCAGTTGAGAAGAGTACAAAGGCTGTTTGGTCCTCCACCTTCCAGCAATTAGGGATTTGTGCAAAACTAGGCATTTTCATTGCATGAAAATTCCAATTAACAGCTTCTCCTAAAGGTTAGTAAGATTTGACTAGGAAGTGATTTGTACAAGCAAACTGGTGATGAATGTACCAAATTATATTTACCAATATCAATGTTTCTGTTTCTAAACATTGTTCTACACTCTTTTTACGTGTGAATTGAATTGGCAATGTCTCTTTAGAGCTCACCCTTTCATGTCTCTGCTCTGTTTAATGTCACACATGGATCTACCTCCTCTTGAAACTCACTCCTGTTTTCCTGGTTCTGTACCCCTCTACCCTTCTTTATCTGCTTCATTCTTTAGTTTCTCTTTATCTTCTCCTTCTTATATGTGCTCAAAAGGTTTTGTAGTTTTAACTCATTGCATTTCACTTTAGGAATTTTTCTGGAATAATCCCATTCAGTCCTGTAGTCTTGAATATGTAGATGATCTCTAGTCCAGATGCTGTTTTCTGAAGTCAATTTCCTCCTTATGGCCTAGATGCACTTTCTTCTATGATCACCCATTACTTTTAGGATCAGGTCCATAGCACTTAAGGTAGTGTATACAGGCTGTGGCCTCTGTTCACTTTCTCGACCTCATCTTTCACTACATATCACTATCTTACACAAAGTGGAATGAATTCACTGACCTTGTTTCAGTTTTTTTTTTGTTTTTGTTTGTTTTTTAATGCTTTTGGCTTTCTCTCCCTGTGGGCCTTTGTGCAGGCTTTTGTTTCTATTGAGAACACATTTTTTTCCTGCTGGTTCTAGCTTAGATGTTACTACTTTCTAGTAGCTTTATATGACTAACACACACACACATCACTGTTGAAAAAATCACCCATTACCATATTTGGTATAAAATTAATGTACTGTTTTGTAACTCTGTGTTCCACCTACTGGAATCTAAATTCCCTGAAGGTAGAGATTTATGACTCTTTGTCTATTGTTCTAACCCTGTTTTATGTACAGTGCTTCTAGGAGGTACACAGTAATCATACTCTTTGAATAGATGAATAGACTAATGATGAACTATGTTCTTTTATATATGAAATCTCTCAAACTTGTAGAAATGAAATTTATAATTTTGCCATCTAAAATTGTTTTCATCCTGTGTTTCTCTTGCATGGTTAGAGGTTTCCCTAGTTGTCAAGGTGCAAGAGCTTAACATTCTGAGAAGAGTTTTTCAAATTCTCTTTACTCTTTACTCTTCTTCAGTCTCCTGACTCTAATTGTGTTAGCCTTTATTAACCAAATATTTATCCAATTGATCAACTTGCTTTTAAGATAATTAATTTCAAAATTTAGAAATCAATGTATTTCCAGTGAAAATGTGGATTTCTATTATCTCTTTTAAAATGGTAGACCTGGTGATCCCAGGTTGAATTTCTGACAGAAATTAGAATCGAAATTGAACTGATGACAGAATTTGAAACTAAGCAGCGGTTTCCTTATTAGACAGAGGGTGTTTTCTACATTTGGCCCAAAATCTCATGTCACTCAGTCAAGCTGCCTGCCAGGCCATTGTCTATTGTTGCCTCTAAAAAGATACTTGAGTTGGGAAGCTGGGATGGCTCAATGGGTTAAGTGCTCACTTTGCAGTGCCGGGGACCAAGGATCAAATCCTGGCCCTGGCCTGTGAGGACACATATGCTGAACTTGGGAGTTCCCCCAGTTCAGTTCTCTCTCTGTCTCTGTATCTCTCCCTCTCTGTCAAAAACAATAAAAAATAAATTAAATTAAAATTAAAAAGATACTTGAGTATTTAAATTTAGTTCTATCTTTTCTATGTGACCATATTTTTATTTTTTAATTAAATTTGATTATATGTTTTGCTCAACAGTCTTCAATGGCTTTTCTTTTTCCTAATTTCCAGAATATAATCTCTAGTCTGTGTGATATCATTTAGAAACCAGGATAAGTGAACTCAAATTCTTATGCTTCTCTTGAGCAAGACAGATGAAGGAATGGGTTGACATTATGGAGACTGAAGACTTGGAACATGTGCATTCCTTGTGTGAACAGGATTAAGTTTTATTTGACTATTACCATATATGTGTTTGAGATTAGAGCTGCTAGATATTCCAATTATTTTTCAAAGTTGTTGGCAATATTGATTTTAATGGGCAGTTTCTTAATTTTTAAAAACCAAACAATTATAATTAAAAATTTTTAAACAACTGTGCATCTGAAACAAAGCACACTCGAGCATTATTAGTCTGTAGTCTTTGGCCCTAAACCAAGATTTCTCATGAAGTTTATGTGGTAATTAATTGGAGAACCTGTTAAATGCAAATTTAACAAATCTTCAAAGATTCAATTAGTTTGGGTTTGGGCCCAGGAACTTACGTTTCATCAAATGGTCTTGACTTTGATTCAGGATGTTCAAACACAGGATTAAAGCATCTGTCTTCAAGTTTCTGGATAAAATGCTATCTTTCTCCATTCTCTTATAGCACTTTCCTTATATCCTTTTAATAAAATATATATAATATTGGTCTGTCACCAGATGAATCTGACTAGCATTTTCCTTAAAACCTCAAATAGGGACTTCGTTGCACTGATAAGGAAATTTCCCAGCTTGGGCTAAGATGGTGTCTTCCCTTCCAGGGTACACCCCCAAAACGGCCACTCCTAAGTGCTGGGACTTCTCCACTGACACCATCATTACCCCACATGAACTAACCAATCCCTGAGCCCCATGGTACCCTCGCAATGCAATCACCCTATAACTGGAAACTAAGCCCTATTAAAGTGAAGCTCTCCAGCCAGGCAGGGCTCAGACTTTGGAGCAACACTCCTCTGACCCCTCCAGCATAAATCTTTGTGACTACTATCTCCTAAGTGCCACTTGGTTTCTTTGTTGGGTGAACTGTAACAGCACCATTGTGTTGAACTGGCTCTCATTTTACCTACATTTGTTTATTATGTGTATTGATTTGAAGTAACTGGCTTATGCTGCAGTAATAGTTCTCAACTCAAAACAATCACCTTTTATTTCTATCTCATTTATCTTGCTCATGACCCAACCCTCTCCACTGAAGTTGAATATGTAGTGGTTAGGCTTTCCTAACACATCATTCTCACTTAGGGTCTCAGGGTGATGGACACCCACCACCCAAAACATTGCCAATTACTGTGTCAAAGTAAAGAGTGGCCAGGAGCATATTGTTACTTGAAGCTTCTCCCTAGTTGTGCCCTAACATTCCTGCTTACATTCCATAGCTCAAAAGAAGCCATACAGACATGCTTAACTTCAAGAGTCAGGGAAGTTAATGCTTCCATTTACCCAAAGTAAAAGAATTACAGGTATTTGACAGTTTAATGACTGCTATACTTAGTAAGAAGCACCCATTTCTCAGGGTGTAACACATCTTCAATAATGACAGATAATATACACTGCTTGGTGATGCGGATCAAATCTTGTTTCAATATATATAACTAAGCAGCAATGTTTTGTGTGTAACATGCATAGCATGCTCATGAAGTTAATTATTTTGCTTTTTTGACACAAGTGATTATATACTTTTAAAGTCTTCTTTCCCAGTTCCCCGGAATAAAGAGCTTTTCCATTTGGGTTGTGAAGCTATAGCCTGCTTTGCAGATATTTAAGAGGAGATAGTGTTTGAAGTATTAGCCTGAAATCTCAAACCTCTGTGACTATAATTACTGGGGAGAATGAAATTAAGGAGATGAGGAGCAGGTCATGTGTTTCTAGTTTGCTATCGTGTCCTCAGTGCCTGGCACAGCACCTAGAATTCACTATTTGTGAATTAGCTAATATAAAAGTCCAACAATCATATACCTAAAAATACATAAACACATCTGTGCTTTGCCTGGCTACTTATTTGGGGTGGTCAGGCACAGTTTAGGCATTGAGCAATCACTTTTATCTTTAAATTTTAGTGATTTAAACTTCTGGCATTCCTTACAATGTCATCCTTCTCAGAAGCAATGTTGATTGATATGTGGGTTCAGTTGCTGTGCTGAACCTTAAATTAAGTAGCACATAAAATTAGAAACATTAAGATGAGTATGAGTTTAATATAGTAAAATGGACTAAGTCAATGGCCCTTGCTGTTACTGAATTGGGGACCATGTAAGCAAAAATTGTGAGCAAAAAGATCTATTTGTTCTGTTGTCTATAGAGCATACCACATGGCATTCTAACATGGAAATGAAAGCTCTGGAACAACCACTAGTTTTATGTGATAGGAATAAGCACAAAAACTACATAAATGTATTTCAAAAGTCTGAGTAGCATAAGTCTAAAATATTTATCTTGTTTACATTATAAAGGACTATTATTAGATTAATATGGACTATTTATATTTTTCAATTGTATAATAGAAGCTATAGAATTAAATATTATCAAATAATGCTAATTATAATAAAATAATGATATCTAACATGTTTTGTGTGCCTAGTAATATGCTAAGCAGTTTGCCTATGAGTTAATACTAATGAAACAGGAAAATTGATGTGTGTAGGCTGTCCAAGGTTTTTTGTCTCCCACACTCAAGGAATGAGGATGCGTACTCCACAGGAAGGGTTAAGCAGTTTATTGAAGGGAAAGACAAAGCTCTCTAATGGAGAGGGGACACCTGAAAGTGGAATGCCCAAGTTATGACTCTAAGCTACTGTTTTTATCTTGGGGAAGGGGGAAAGGGTCCAGGCATTATCAGCCATGGTGTCCCTTGTCCTTTTTTTTTTTTTTTTTTTCAGTATCCCGTGCCTTCCTCCAGAAGCCCAAGGTTACATTTACATTCCTTAGAGATGGACATCAGAAGCCCAAGGATTATATTTGCATTTCTTAGATATGGGCATCATGGTTACTGAGGCCTTCCTGGCCGTCTGAGTTTTGCTAGTATTTTACTATTCTGTCTCACTCATTATTAGTCCCATGAGGCAGGTATTTCAATAATCCTCCTTCTACTAGTAAGAAGATGAGAACCAGAGAATAATTATTTGTCCTTTGTCACAAAATTATTTTGTGATAAAGTGGGCATTCCAACTGATGCATTTTCTCCAGAGTCCTTGTCTGATCAATCAAGAATTAAGCATTCCCAAGTCCAACACAAGTCGTGAATAGCAATGGGAATCTCTCTTCTCTAGGAGTCAGGCGGTCATTGTTTATTACAACAGTGTAATCATTAACCTCTGGATAATACCTCTGGAAGGTAAATGATCATTAGCAACCCCAGTCTTGGGGTTAATTTGCTTGGGGGCTCTCATTATCACTTTACATGATCAGCCTTGACTTTGACAAAAACCTAGCTTTGGATCTGGGTTTAGATATGAAGGGACTTAAAAGACATTGATTAATAGAAAATCTTTTAGGATGTTGGTGAATTAAAGCTAGAATCTTTGACTCTCATGCTGCTGGTTTTACCCCTTACTTGATACAAATTAGAGCTTTTACTGTTACTATGCTCAAGAATAGTTAATGAGAAAGACACAAGAAGACCATGTGGTATAGGTGGATGATTCTGATGAAGGAAACAATTGTGAATGATGTGTCCCATGTTCGTGGTCTCATGAACTCGAAGAATGAGAAGACGGACTCCACAGAAAAGGTGAAGCAGCAAAGTTTATTACGAAAGGAAAGAGGTAGAAGCTCTCTGACAAGAGGGGGCACCCGAAAGTGGAAATGCCCACTGAAAAAAGGAAAGCTTTCAGACCAGAGGGGACATCCAAAACTGGAATGTAAAGCAAAATAAGCCAGACAGAAAAAAACCAAGAACCATATGACTTCACTCAGATGTAGAATATAAAACAGAAAACAACAAAGAACCAAAAATTCGCCAACAAAGTCAACAGTTTAATGGCAACCAGAGGGTAAGCAGGGAGGTTAGTAGAGGAATAGGGAGGGAGCATCAAATATACGGTGATGGAAGGAGAATGACTCTGGGTATTGAACACATAATGCAACACATAGAATATGTATTGTAGAATATGTATTGTATACACCTGAAACCAATGTAATTTTTACTAACCAATGTCACCCTAATAAATTTAACAATTAAAAAAAACAACAAGATTGCTGTATATTTCTGTGTATAAGATGACACTTTTCTCTAAAATTGTGAGACCAAAAATTGGGGGGCATGTTATACACAGGAGTCTATTGATTTCTTAATGCTGGGTTAGAAAAGTAGGGATCATCTTATACATGGGGGCATCTTCTCTAAGAAAACATATGGTAAGCGAAATTATGTATGTAATATTCCATAAACGTACCTTGCATATGGTAGCTGTTAATTAATGGTAACTTCCTACTTGCCCTTTGATTATCATTAATGTGGCATAATGTGGAAATGTTTTCACAGTTTAGAAAATGAGTTAAAATAAAAAGTTCTTTAAAAATCGGACCGAAGTAGTAATTTTTTCTAAGAAAATTCATGGACTTGATGATCTTTAACCACTTACCCTAGGTTTTTCTGTGAATAAACTTATTTTTTTTTGGAGTGCTCTTCTATTGGAAGAATCAAATTCCAGAAGTTTGTCAAAATCTATGAATTGCATAGTTTCTTGTCACACATGGAATTAAATGAAAGAGAATTTTGGGCTTTTACGATTACATCTATGAAAGTACAGAACAAAACGGGACTAAGGTGTTTCTGAAAAAAAATTAGCAGGCAAGTAAATTATAGTCTAGCTTCTTCTGGCTTTTCTTTAGTAATTCATTGTATCTCCTGTGTATAAATATCATTAAACATTAATGGCATAAAAACAGGAAGGGTTTTATTAGGTTTCTAATCAGAATTAATTATGATTTTTTTCAAACCTTAGAAGGGTAACTTTAAAAATGCTTGAAAGTGTTGTAAATAGACAATTATTAAGACTGTTACCATAACTACCACAGTAGATAGAATACTAAGATGCCCCTCATAATTCCCGCCATATGTTTTGCAGGTCCTATATAACTCCCAAGGCTATGAATACATCAATACCATAGTAAGGTTTTGTTATATGACACTTCACCTTTTGGAAAAGGAGATTATCCACGTGGGCCTGACCTAATCCTATAAGACCTTTAAATCTAGTTCTAGAGGCCAGAGGTGAAGTCCTGGGTATTTGAAACAGGACAGGAAGTTTGACGTGAAGGAGAGTCTCCACTGAAGAAAGGGGCCATGTGGAAAGGAATGTGGATATTCTGTAGAAGATAAGCCATAAAAGGCAGTAAGGAAATGGGTCCTTAGTATTACAAGGGAATTTTGCAAGCGGCTGAATTTGGTCAACAACCTGAATAAATTCAGAAACTGATTTTTTTCCCCCAGAGCCTCCAGAAAAAAACACAGCCCAGCTCACCTTGATTTTAACCTCAGGTCCTGAGCAAAGAAACCAGCCATGCCATGTAGAACTTCTGACCTATAGTACTAGGAACTAAGAAATAGATATTGTTTCCAGCTCCTAAATTTGTAATAATTTGTCACACAAAATAAAGCTAATATTTTACTATTAATAATAAAACATATACTTTTTATTTTTAGTGTTCCATCTATGCCAGGAATGGTATATTTTGCAGACATCATCTTATTTAATTCTTATAAATTTAAAAAACAATGTAACATCTGCATTATGAAGCCCATCTGTGAACAAATTGCAGTACATACAATTTAAGTAGTGTGCACAGAATCATGGAATTATTAGAGTGTAACTCAGATTTGAACATAAATCCCTCTGATTCCATGTCTTGGGATCTTTTAAGCCCCGTAATTTGTAGGAATGGTTATTTCATGGAGGTGATAAAATACCATCTATAGGATAATATATAAGTATGATATTGATGTGACTACTCAATCTACAAAATACCTTACTTACAAATTTTTAGAAATAAATAAACTTCATTTTATTTTTTACATGATGATGTTACTAGGGCGTTATAATTTGAAACCATTACATGTGAATGTATTTTTCTCTTAAAATTGTTATGGAAGAGTTGAATTATATCCAACAATTTTTTTTAGGTATCAGTTGTGGCTCAAAACTATCATTAATCTGAATAAACTTAAGTATTATGAAATGACTGACATTTAATGTACATTATTTATATAGTTATAATGTGCAATTTTATTTTTACCATCTTTTCCTACTTTGAACAAATAGCTTTTAAAAGTCTTAAGATTTTTAATGTTTTTGTCTTTATTAAATATTTTATAAGCCATTCTTAGAATATTAAATTTATAGCTGACATGCTAAATTATTACACGTTAGATATTCTACATAATAAAGTTTATTTTTTAACCCTTGCATTGCAGGCCCTTATCTTCTCATACATTTTAGTGTGCTTCTGCCTTTTTTTGTCGTGATGACTTCTTCTCTTTTTCCTTTAATATATGTATATATTTCTTGCTCATATTTTATAATTCTTATACTGGTCTTATCCATCTGCTCTCGGGGATTCAGCTGCCCTGGTGTTTGTGTTTCCAATACTCTTCTTAGCTTGGAGACCTCATGCCTACTCTACCTATGCAGGTATAAACATCTCCTAGCTCTATCTATTAATGCTTGCCTCTTAGCTGTTTCCACTAATTTTTAACACTCCTCTTACTACTTATCTACTTGCTGGCAACGGAAATACTTCATTCTTTCATTCCTAGATTCACTTATCTTATCCATTGCTGCTTTATTCATTTTTCACAAGTACCTGATCTTGGATACATATTGCAGGTAGAGGAAATATAACTTGTTAGATTAGATGAAGTGAGAGAAGAAAAAGAAATCAAGGATGGCTCACAGTTTTTTGACTTAGGCAGATGGGTTGATTTTTACTTAAATAGAAAAGATCTGAATTATAGTTATTTTTATACATTTCTTAACTTTCTGAGTAAATTAAGAATTTCTTGGGGTTGCCAGGATAGCTCAGCGATTGGTTGAGTGCTTGCCTCACAATTGTGAGGTCTGGGGTTCAATTTCAGGTCTCAGCCTGTGCAAACCCACACACTGATAACCATCAGGATAACTTGGCAACAAAGATTCTTGCCTCCCAAGTGGGAGGCCCCTAGTGGGTTCCCACCCCACGTGGCCCCCTGTACACCTGTGTGGAATGAAACTATATCACAACTAATGATGTATAGCTATGGAGACTACTCCAAGCCCTCTTTCATTCTCTTTCTCTCTCTCTCACACACACAAACACTTTATCTTAAACAATAAAAAATAAATAAAATAAAACCTAAAAAATAATGTCTTGTCTCGAGCACATAAATATTCTTGATTGTCTTATCCCCAAAGTACTTAGTACAACATTCTGCATAGAGTATCACTCAGTAAATGTTTAATAATTGAATAATACAGCTTGACATTGTCATCATTTATCCTTTTGCAAATAATTGCTTTATTGCATATAAGTCTGAAAATTTTTCTTTCTTTTAATGTGACATTTATTTATTTATTTATTTATTTATATTGTTAAGTTTATTGGGGTGACATTGATTGCTATCAATAACATTGTTTCCAGGTGTACAATTCTACATTACATTGTCTATACATCGTATTATGTGGCCACCACTCAGAATCACCTTACATTTGATTCCCTCTCTCTACACGCCCCCATCCAACTCTCAAACCCACCTCCCCCCTAACCCTCAGGTAACCACTGAACTATTCACTGTGTCCATGAGTCTCTGTTTCTTTGTTCCTTTCAGTTTTATATTCCACCTATAAATAAGGTCATATGTTTCCTGATTCTTTCAGTCTTGACTTATTTCGCTTAGTAAGATGTTTTCAAGGTCTTCCCATATTGTCACAAATTGCTTTATTTCATCTTTTTGTACTGCTGAGTAGTATTCTATTGTATAAATGTACCACAACTTCTTTATCCAGTCATCTATCAAAGGACACTTTGGTTGATTCCAGGACTTGGCCTCCATGAACAGTGACGCAATGGACATTGGGGTACATAATCTTTGCAGATTAAGGTTTTCAGTTTTTTTTGGGTAGATACCCAGGAGAGGGATTGCTGGGTGATATGGCAATTCCCTTCCTAGATTTTTGAGGAATCCCCACACTGCCTTCCATAATGTTTGTACCAATTTACGTTCCCACCAGCAGTGTATGAGGGTTCATTTTTGTCCACAGCCTCTCCAGCACATGTTATTTCTTGTCTTGTTGACTATAGCCATTCTAACAGGGTTGAGGTGGTAGCTCATTGTTGTTTTAATTTACATTTCCCTAGTTGCTAGTGATGCTGAGCATTTTTTCATGTATCTGTTGGCTGTTCATATGTCTTCAGGAGAGAAGTGCCTGTTTAGGTATTCTGCCCATTTTTTAATTGAATCATTTGTTCTTTTGTTGTTGAGCTGTATGAGTTCTTTATATATTTTAGATATTAGCTCCTTATCAGAGGCATTACTTGCAAATAATTTCTCCCATTCAAGTGGTTTCCTTTTTACTTTGTTGACAATGTACTTTGATGTATAGAAGCTTTTTAGTTTGATATAGTCCTATTCATTTATTTTTGCTTTTACTTCCCTTGCCTTTGGTGTCAAGTTCATAAAGTGCTTTGTGAGCTCAAGGTCTATAAGTTTAGTGACAATGCCTTCTTCTACTTTATTTTTTCGGATATAATGTGGAGGTCCTTAATCCACTTTGAGTGAATTTTGGTATATGGTGAAATTTCAGTCCAGATTCATTCTTTTGCATGTGGTTTTCTAATTTTTCCAGCACCATTTACTAAAGAGGCTTTCTTTTCCTCATTGTATATATTTATTGCACCTTTGTCAAATATTATCTGTCCGTATACTTGTGTGTTTATTTCTGGGATTTTGATTCTGTTCCATTGGTCTGTATGTTTGTTTCTCTGCCAATACCAAGCTGTTTTGATTATTGATGCTTTATAGTATTGACTGAAGTCAGGGAACATGATGCCTCCAGTCTTTTATTTATTTATCTATTTATTTATTTGGAGGATTGCTTTGGCAATTCGGGGCCATTTATTTTTCCATATGAATCTGATCATTTTTTTTTCAATCTATTTCTTAAAATAATGTCTGTGGGATTTTGATGGGAATTGCATTAAATCTGTATGTTGTTTTGGGTAATATGACCATTTTAACTACTTTATGTTGAATCTTCCAATACATGAACCTGGAATATTCTTCCATTTCTTTGTATCTTCTTTAATTTCTTTTAATAGTATCTTATAGTTTTCCATGTATAAGTTCTTCACATTCTTTGTTAAGTTTATTCCTAAGTATTTTATTCTTTTTGTTTTGATTGCAAACAGCATCGTTTTTCTCATTTCTTTTTCTGAGGTTTTGTTGTTTCTGTATAAAAATGTAGATTTTTGCATATTGATTTTGTATCCCACAACTTTACTGTATTCACTTATTATTTCTCACAGTTTTCTGGTGGAATCTTCAGGGTTTTCTATATAAAGGATCACATCGTCTGCAAAAAGTGACAGTTTAACTTCTTCGTTTCCAATTTGGAAGCCTTTTATTTTTTTTTCTCGCCTAATGGCTCTGGCTATAATTTTCAGCACTATGTCGAATAGCAGTGGTGACAGGGAACATCCCTGTCTCATTCCTGATTTCAGAAGAAAAGGTTTGTTTTTCCCCATTCAGTATGACATTTGCTAAGGTTTTGTCATATATGGCCTTTATTATGTTGAGTTACTTTCCTTCTATACCCATTTTATTAGTGTTTTGGTCATAAATGAATGTTGTATCTTGTTGAATGTGTTTTCTGTATCAATTGATATAATTATATGATTTTTATCTTTTATTTTGTTTATGTGGTGTATCACATTAGTCGATTTGCATGTGTTGAACCATACTTGTGTCCCTGGGATGAATCCTACTTGATCGTGATATATAACATTTTTAATGCATTGTTGTATTCTATTTGCTAGTATTTTGTTTAGGATTTTTTCATAAGAGTTCATCAGAGATATTGGTCTATAGTTTTCTTTTTTGTGTGACTTCCCTGTCAGCTTTGGTATTATGATAATGTTGGCCTCATAGAATGAGTTGGGAAGTATTTCCTCTTCTTCAATTTTTTGGAAAACTTTAGAGAGGTAGGTGTTAATTTCTCTTTGAATGCCTGGTAGAACTCGTTAGTGAGACCATCTGGTCCTGGATTGTTCCTTTTGGGAAGGTTTTGGATGATTATTTCAATTTTCTTACTGTTGATTGGTTGGTTTTGGTTATCCAGTTCTTCTTGATTCAGTCTAGGTAGACTATATGTTTCTAAAAACATGTCTATTTCTTTTAGGTTGCAAAATTTGGTATCATATTGTTCTTCATAGTATTTTTGTATGATCCTTTGTAAATCTGTGATATCAGTTGTAATTTCCCCTTTCATTTCTAATTCAGATTATTTGTGTTTTCTTTCTTTCCCTTTTGAACCCTAGACAAGGGTTCATTAATTTTATTAATTTTTTGAAAGAAAAAGCTCTTTGTTGCATTTTTTTTCTATTGTTTTTTTATTCTCTATTTTATTTAGTTCTGCTTTAATTTTTATTATTTTCTTTCTTCTGCTGGCTTTGGATGTTTTTCTTTTTTTTCTAGTTCTTGAAGATGTGATATTAGGTTGTTTACTTGTAATTTTTCTTGTTTCTTTGGAAAGGCCTGTAGCAATATAAATTTCTCTCTTTTTAGTACCTTTGCTGCATCCCAGTAAATTTGGTATGTTGTGTTTTCATTTTCATTTGTTTCTATGTATTTTTTAATTTTTTTCTTTTATTTCTTCTTTGATCCAGTCATTTGTTAATAATATGTTCTTTAATCTCCATGTATATGTGGTATTTCTTGCTTTCTTTTTGTAATTGATCTCCAATTTCAAAGCTTTGTAATCGGAGAATACACTCAGTATGATTTTGATCTTAAATTTTCTGAGGCTAGCTTTGTGTCCCAGCATGTTGTCTATCCTTGAAAACATTCCATGTGCACCAGAAAAGAATGTATAGTCTGTGTTTTAGGATGAAGTATCCTGTAATATCAATTATGTCCAGTTGCTGTAATGTGTCATTTAAAGCTGATATTTCTTTATTTCTTTTCTGTTTGGATGATCTGTCCATGGCTGTCAATGGGGTGTTTAAGTCCCCTAATATAATTGTGTTTTTGTCAGTTTCTCCTTTTAGATCTGTTAGTAGTTGCTTTGTAAATTTTGGTGCTTCTTGGTTGGGGGCATATATATTAA
>PVKE010036003.1:0-16603 GCA_004027555.1 Craseonycteris thonglongyai
CTGGGCCCCCCCCACTTCTCTCTCTCTCTCTCTCTCTCTCTCTCTCTCTCTCTCTCTCTCTCTCTCTCACCTACTCTCAAACAATAAAATAAATCTTAAAAAACTAATAAAACACACTGACTTAACACCACTAGTGACTAATAGCATAAATAAAGCATCTAGTTCTCCCCATCATAATGACATTATAACATGAAGAATCAGAAGTACAGGCTTCATATGGACACGTGGAGTACGAGTTGGGGTAAAGAAAGAAAGATTTTGTTTTTGCTTTGTATAAGTGTGTACATATGTATATCCAAAACAATTGTCTTAGGTACTACCAATATGATATTCTTGTTGACTTTAGTCATATAAATAAAAGTAATGAATTACGTAGTTGAATGCTCCTCTAATCAATCAGCATTGCTATATCAGACAAAGGTGCAACCCTGGTTTTCATTTGCCTCTACTAACATGTCTCATGTCTGTATATAAAATGCAGACATATGTGTATTGCATTATTAGGCAGTATTTAAAGGGACACAGTTCCCATCAGCTTATAAGAGTTATGTCTTTCTCTTAACTCCAAATAAAATTTAGCTAGGCATATATTAGGATAATAATTTTACAAATGACAAGGTAATAATTGCACCACTTTTCAAATATGGTACTTAAGCCAAGTGATTTCAATTCAGCTGTATATTCTCCTAAAATCCCAAATTGAAGAAAAAGCACATGATTACAACCATATAAAATTTCATAAGAAATACATTATTAGAATTGACTTTCTTTCTTACAACGTTAATAGTAGTGAGTCATTTTTGCACTAAAGTAATTAGCAATGCCAAATTCAAAATATGAGATTAATGCTGGTAAAAGTTTAGGTAAATGACAAAGTTGTCAACTTTGATATTTTGTTTTGTTTTGTTTATATTTATTAAAGAGCTGCTTGCTAAAACATGATCACAGATTTAAGGCAAGTCTACAAAAACTCATTTTAGAACCTTCTCTAATATCATATAAATTCCTACACTCATTAACTTCATTATAAAGTCAACCCAGTCAAAAGTTAATAAGTGCTTTAAATCTTCCAGATTGTATCTGTTTTTCATTATATAGAAATAAAGAGTAACACATTTTATAACATGTATTTTAAGTGAAGTACAATTTAACTCAAACTGATAGGTCCAATTTGGAATATATTTTAATGGTAACTGCTCATTAGATCTAATTCCTAATGACTAAAAAGTTATTTGGTAGGCAGAAAATATTTTATGTGAAAGTTGCATCTTTCAACATCACTAAAAAGCCAAAACACAAACTTATATCAGGGCTGTACAGAAATAAATCCAGCCATAATGCCTCTATTTTTGATATTACATGGCTGGATATTTTCTGCACAGTCCTGTATACCATACTTTATAATTTTATTATGCTTCTTCATTTCCTTATTCTATAACCTCTTGGAGAGCTGAGCTACAGTCTAGCTTTGATTCTGAATTCCATATACCTGGAAAACTTTACATGAGTACAGTCAACTGCATGTACTACAACTATGTTACGGCCTCAACATTTTTTTCTCACTGACTCCCTGGAGTTTATTCTTTTTTTTTTTAATTGTTAAATTTATTGGGGTGACATTGATTGATAACAATTACATTGCTTCCAGGTGTACACTTCTACATTACATTGTCTATATATCACATTATGTGCTCACGATCCTTTATATAATAAACCATAAAGACTCTACTAGAAAATTGTTAGAAATAATAAGTGAATACAGTAAAGTTGCAAGATACAAAATCAATGTACAAAAATCCACAGCACTTTAATATACAAACAACAAAACTTCAGAAAAAGAAATGAGAAAAACAATACCATTTGTGATTAAAACAAAAATAAAATACATAGAAATAAACTTAACAAAGAACGTGAAAAAGTTATACATGGAAAACTATAAGACACTATTAAAAGAAATTAAAGAAGATACAAAGAAATTGAAGAATATTCCATGTTCGTAGATTGGAACAATCAACATAGTTAAAATGGCCATATTACCCAAAGCAATATGCAGATTTAATGCAATTCCCATTAAAATCCCACAGACATTCTTTCAAGAAATAGACAAAAAAATTATCAGATTCATATGGAACCACAAAAGACCTCGAATCGCCAAAGCAAGCCTCTGAAAATAAATAAATAAATAAATAAATAAGGCTGGAGGCATCATACTCCCTGATTTCAGTCTATACTACAAAGCTTCAATAATCAAAACAGCTTGGTATTGGCAGAGAAACAAACATATAGACCAATGGAACAGAATCAAAAACCCAGAAATAAACCCACAAATACATGGACAGATAATCTTTGACAAAGGAGCAAAACATATACAATGGGGAAAAGAACGCCTCTTCAGTAAATAGTGCTGGGAAGATTGGTAAACCACACGCAAAAGAATGAATCTGGATTGTGAACTGTCACCATATACCAAAATTAACTCAAAGTGGATTGAGGACCTCCACATACGATCTGAAACTATAAAGTGCATAGAAGAAGGCACTGGCACTAAACTTATAGACCTTGGGCTCAGAGAGCACTTTATGAACTTGACCCCCTAAGGTAAGGGAAGTAAAAGCAAAAATAAATGAAAGGGACTATATCAAACTAAAAACTTCTACACAGCAAAGGACACAGTCAACAAAGCATAATGGAGTTTATTCTTAAATAATCTTATATGGAGAGGCATAATTTTCTTTATTTCTTACTCCATAAACATTTTCTGAAAGCAACAAAGGAACAAGACAAACAAAGAAACAAAACTCATGGAGACAGACAATAGCTTAGTGGTTACCACAGGGAAAAGGGGACAGGGGTGATGGAGGGGGCTGCAAATATATGCTGATGGAAAGAGAGCTCACTCTGGGTGGTGAGCACACAAAGCAACACACAGATGATGTATTATAGAACTGTACACTTAACCCCATATAATTTTACCAACCAATGTCACCCCCAACAAATTTAATAATAAAATAAATAGAAATTTTTAAAAATCACACACATAGAAAAAAACTTCAAGCTACTCTGATACAACATTTTGGCCTCTATTTCAAAAGTACAGAGGCTGAAGTTTTTATTTCCCTATTCTTTTCATGGACCTTGAATTTATTGTTTATCTATTCTGTTTAGCCCTTAATCAGCAACAATAAAATTCAGGTATTTATTGGAGTTGAAGGAAAAAGTATGCCTAGGAAAATCATTTTTGTACATAACCTAGACTCAGAAATATATTCTAAAATGTTACCCAAAAGTTCATCCTAGCAAACGATAAGCTGGTGCTAATATTTAATCCAGGCATGTCCAACCTGTGGCCCAGGATGGCTTTGAATGAGGCACAAAACAAATTCTTAAAACATTATGAGAGTTTCTTGATATATACTCATTAGCTCTTGTTAGTGTATTTTATGTGTGGCCCTCGACAATTCTTCCAATGTGGCCCAGGGAAGCCTAAACTTTGGACACTGCTGATTTAATCCTTAAGGACTAAAAGAGGTAACTAAATTTCAGCTAGTCCCTTGAGCATGTGGTTTTATAGCTGAAACAGGAAAGAAACCTGTCCTCTCCCACTGGTTAATTCTAATCCTTGCACAAGTCACTGGGAAGTTCTATGAGCTAAACATATAAACTTCTGCATGAGTACATATGAGTATTTTTATTAAAGATATATGTAAAATAAAATCTGATGTAGCCATTTATAAAAACTTTTTTTTATTGACCAACATCTCTATAATGTCTAAAAATCTTTATTCATGTTGTATCCCTTGTTGAAATTAATGAACCATGTGAATTTCAACAAATAGTACAATATAATTCTTCAGAACTCTTTCCCTTTTATAGCTCTTGGCTATACCACAGCCCAGATGTTCAAGTTCTACTTTTCTATTCCTCTGGGGCAAGTTCAAAGCTGTGGAGTTTTTATTCTACATACAGCTTTCCATACAAAATTGACAAAGCCAAAAATAGATATATTTCAGTAATAAATTATAAATCAATTGTTATATTTATTACTTGAATAATTTTGAATATTCAAAACTTAATAACCATGGTTATTTTTAGAAATGGGCAATAACAACATTCCTAACAGCAAACTTTATTATATTGATGGTGATTATCTCATTAGTCTATAAGAGCAGAAGATACAATAGATAATTATTTATTTGGCCAATGGTCTACCTACCGCCTATTCAGCCATAACCAATGTTGGTAGATATAATTATTGGTATTGGTTCAAAATGTCAGTAAATTTTTCTGTAAAAATAGAGAATTATCAACAATTATCCTTTTTTAAATTTCAATAGGTTTGATATACCACTCACTTCAAGTTTAAACTTGAAAAAAAAATTCTAGCTTAGCTAATTAAGTAATACAGTACCATACCTCTGGAAATACATATTTCACCCTAGTTGTCACTGTCAGTTTTATCTTTACAGATGTGTTGAAAATTTAGCAAGAATATTTCATATTTCTATTTCTCAATATCTCTGTACTTTCTTTAAAGTTCTTTAAATTAAGCCAAATAATTTTGCTTTTTCTAGAATTCTGAAAATATACATATCAAAGCTTTTCTTAGTATAACCCTATTTTATTCTCAGACTTTTTGAAATGTATTTACTGTTTGAAAATCAAAACAAATTTAAGGGTTGAATTACAGTACACTTTTATTAGCTATTTTAATGCCTTTATATTACCAGGAATTTTACTATACCTAGATTTAGATAATATTATACTCTATTAGGCTAATTCAAACAGGAGAAAAAAATCTACTACCCCTTGCCCTTTTACTGTTTTCTGAAGCTCCCACATTTGAGCTAGTAACTATTAGGTTTACATGTAGCTCATACCTTATGAGCTTTCCTCTTCATGCTCATCATTTAATTTTATGTTTTGTATACATCCCCTAGTGCATGACATTTCAATTCTGTCTGACTTCTAAAGGCTTACTTCAGCAGATGTTTCATATGGCACTAGGAGGATTTGCCTGGTAGTTCAGTTTCTATAATTTTAATCAAATATTAAGTCATGTGAGGCCAAAGGAAGTTGTTATTTGAATTACTATAAATTTTACACAAAGATTCTGTGTGGTGTAAAAAAACATAAAATGTTTTCTAAAAGGTCAGAAAGTCAGTTGAAGCACAGCTGAATACAAATCAAACAATTTATGCAAGGGGGAACAGCTTGACAATCTCACTTGCACTGTCTAAGCCTCAAAGCTAGGCTAACTTCATCTGTTTACTGAAAAGGCATCACCACACAGTATTATTTGAGAAGTGCTAGAAAGTACCTCTTCTTCCCTAAAAGCCCTCTCCATACTGATGTCTAAAATATTTTTTGAAGGACACACGTAGGCCCTCCTACCATCACAGACATACTTGATATGCATGTACTCCTGAGAAAAGGAAAAACTGACGTCAATTTGAGAGAGGGTGTAAATTACTGGCATTAGACATAGGAGCTGATGTGTGAAAATCATAGCGGAAAGAAGTGTTGATAAGAAATAGAGCAAAAGACAAAGAAATGAGTCAGAGACAGAAAAAGTCAAACTTCCTCTGACTTACAACTTTACTTAAAATAAGTTCTTAAATCTTGAATGAAACACTGCAAAGACAAAGGTAATATTTTGAAATAAAAAACTGAAAAGACAAAGAAATTAAAATGATTGAAATCATACACAAGCTGCGCCAGTGTATGTCCAGCTTTATAACCAGGTTCAGATATCCACTGAAAGAGAAAAACATTAGATTTATACACTCTTTCCCTGTGTTTGAGTAATAAGAGATGCAGTTTAAGCTCATATAGTAGTTTTAAGACAAAAACAGGATAAATCAGAGAACATTTTTATAATATATGATTTATACATTTGGTTTGAACACTTGCTGTTTTAAATAACTAACTGCTTTAATCACTATTTTCAATAGTGTTGTAAAAATATAATTACTGGGAAGCCAGGATGGCTTAGCAGGCGCTCACTTTGCAGCCCTGGGGACTGAGGAACAAATCCCAGCCCAGGCCCATGAGGACCCATATGCTGAACTGGGGTGTGCTTTCCATACAGGAGACTCCAGTTCAGTTTTCTCCCCCTGGTTTGGCCCCTGGCTCGAGGGAGCCCCACCAACCTATGTGGAGCAAAACTATGTTGAAAAACTGATGATGGACAACTATGGAGACTGCTCCGGGCCCTCCCCCTTCTCTATGTCTCTGTCTCCCTGTGTGTCTGTCAAAAACAATAAAATAAATCTTAAAACAACAACAACAAAACAGCCAAGTCCTACTCACATGGGGCTCTGTTAAAAAAAATTATATATATATAATTGTGTATATATATACACACACACACACACACACACACACATATATATATATTATATATATATTATATTATATATATGCTATGAAGATATCAGTTGTACTGGAGAACTGAATTTTAAAATGTGCATGCTGAATTTTAAAGAAAGTCAAAAAAGAAAGTGAGTTTCTACCATGTGATAATTTAATGGTAGTGTTCTAGATTAAAAATAAAAATGGTCTTTGAAAATCAACTTGCACAACCATTCACCGGTTTTTGCTGGTGAAATAGCCAAGTTGAGTGTAAAACTGTCAAGTTCTAAGTGTAAAGTCAGTCAAGATAGGCTCAGTTATGCTTCAGTAATAAACAGTCCCAAATATACAGTGGCCTAATGCTTCATGTCTGATGCAGGTCTGGAAAAGGGTTCGGCCTACTGTATTTGTTCTAAGATCTGGGCTAATATAGGCTTTATATACCTGTAATTCCATGATCTCTGAAGCAGGAAAAAGTGTGGCAAACCACTAGCTCTTAAAGCTTCCACGAGGAACCGATTCACAGCATTTCTGCTTAACATTTCCTTAGGAGAGGGAAATTGGAGCATTTGTGAACAGACCACAGACCTAACCATCACCCTAAGAAAAATCTAGGTGAATAAAGAGCAGAAAACTGGGGAATGTGATAAACTTAGGGACCACACAAATGCCGCTCAGAGGCCACCAAAATGGTAGTATGCAAAGAGTCAGTAAGTTTTGCTTAATGGGAGAAATGAGTCCAGCTATTCCCCTATAGGAAGATGGCTATTTAGAAGACCACAGGGGAAGCCGGGATGGCTCAGTGGGTTAAGCGCTCACTTTGCAGCCCCAGGGACCGGAGACCGAGGATTGAATCCCGGCCCAGGCCTGTGCGGACCCATATGCTGAACTGGGGAGTTCCCCCAGTTCAGTTCTCTCTGTGTCTCTGTATCTCTCTCTCTCTCTCTGTCAAAAACAATAAAATAAATAAATAAATAAATCTTAGAAGACCACAAAAATAGCTGGGCCCAAAGTACCATCCCGTCTCTGACTGTCTCTGCCAGTATGAACTTGGAAGTATAAATAGCTCATAAGGGTTCAAAACACAGTTGCAAATGGCCTGTGTGTGTAATCAGTATTAACTCAATTAGTGACTACTTACTGGGTGCACTTAGATTTCATTTTCTCTTCCTTAGTTCTATAATTTAAAAAAACTTTGTTTTGTTATTGGTAGTGTACCTTTAATTTTCATAGGCATGGACGGAATAGTTACCTAGAGTTTTAACTGCTGCCCTGAGACTGAGGATATACTCCACTTGTTGTGTTATCCCAAAGGATGCCACCCCTCACTACAGGAAACCAAGAAACAGGAACAGACAAAAAGCCAATGATTCAGCACATGTTCTTGTTCCAACCTCTAAAGACTAATAGGAATATGTTGATAGCTACCTATTTACCTATCTGTGTGTTTAGGAATCTACATAAAATTATGTTACTATTTTCATACACACCTCATATGTAGTTTGGCCTTACCAAAGATAAGACACTGTTCTAATTTACTGGAGTGATGCTGAACATAAATAAATAACAGCTTGTTCTCTATGAACTTGATTAAAACCACAACATATTACTGAGAGCTCAAGGCTATTTATAGATCTGGCCTTCATATTCATGGTATCTCTAAATTTTCCTAATTCTTCTCTTTTTTTAAACATGTATTATTTTTTATTATTAGTTTCAGGTGTACAAAAGAACATCATTATTTGACATTTATACACCTCACAAAGTGATAACCCAACAAATCCACTACCCATCTAACACTGTACATAGCTATTACAATGCCATTGACTATACTCCCTGTGCTGTCCTCATCATCCTGTTACTACATATATATTTAAATTATAGTTGACATTCAATAACAAAATAAGTGAACAGAACAATCAAAACAGAAACAGACTCGTAGATATAGAGAACAAACTGATGGCTGCAAGATGGGAAGAGGTTTGAGAGTGGCCATGAATGGTGAAGGGATTGGAAAGTACAATTGGCAGGCACAAATAGTCATAGAGATGTGAAATACAGTATGGGGAAATAGTAATATTGTAAAAACTACATATGGTGTCAGAGGCACCAGACTTATTGGGAAGAGCACTTCATAATTATATAAATGCCTACCCACTGCACTGTACACCTGAAACTAATATAAATAATACTGAATGTCAACTATAATCCTTTTCTTTATTACTTTAAATCACCCTGAGGTTCACAACCATTCTATAATCACCACTGAATTTAGCTAAAGTCAGGGCTAATGGGAGGTGTGGGGGTGAGGACAGAATGTGACCTTATTTATAAAGCTCTCCCAGGTACCAGGGACATTAGACAATAGAATTTAAACTGATAACCACAGGCTTGAACTAGACTATAAGAAAACTTTACTTCTTCAACTACAAGTATCTGTTAGCCAAATTTGGGGGCAATATTAGTGACAATGAACTCTATATTAGGGAACCATATACACTGGTGTGATGTTCTAGTTTAGGTATACTTAAATTCCAATAAATTGGTCATTGAGGTTTGAATTTGCTGTCACTCTAAGATTCTTTCTTTTAAAATTCTAAGCAAATTCTTTTACAAAATGCATAATGCCCTAAATTATAATGAAGAACAAAATTGCATAACCTATTACAATGCATACCTTTTATTCACAGTAAGCATTAATTTGCTGATTTTACTGTCCCCAAATTTTTAACATTATTCTGTGAAAAGCAGATTTTGAAGATTTAAACAATTGAGAGGAAATGAGAGAGCTCTTCTTGGGATTATATAAAAAATACTCACCCCTACTTTGAGTGAAAATTAAGAGGAGAAAGCACATTTGATTTCTACCTCCAAAGAAAATTATATTTATTTTTATAACTCCCAATAACAAGTTGCTTAGGGGGGATATTACTTTAAAATAAATAATTCTGTCCATAAGAATGCAACTAAATTGAAAAAAATAAACAATGTTAATTAAGTTATAAGCTCAGTGTTAAAACAAAATCAAAGTAGTTTTCATATGAGAAAACTGTTTACCAAATTCAGTGTCTTACCTAAAGCAACTATTACTGTAAAGTACTCTTATTTTGAATATAAACTGGAATTTTTTCCTACAGGCAGTAGCAGAATATTAATTAGTATATTATATGGTTCTTGGCTTCTTTAATAGGAGGAAAAACACATGAATGTGGTCTTATTAAGGTAAAGGAGAATGGACAAGGCTCCTTACCCATGGATGTTTACATGAATGCCTATCAGCATTTCAATCCAGTGGTCTAGAGTACTGGTGCCAAGAAAGGGGTGATAAAGCCCACTTCATTGTACTATTACAAAGTTTAAGTAAGACCAAATGTGAACGGGGAAAATTCAGTGCCTATAAAACAGAAAGCATCCAAAACCCAGTAATTAATATTACAACAAAGACAGTGACTCGCACCAGAAAGCTCAACTGATCTTGACTTCTCTCCATCACACACATCCTGCTCAAATCCAGTTTAATCACTGAGCTATTCTACTATTATGTAATCCTTAATTTTAGGTCAGTATCATTTGAATCTACTCACTGCTCTTCACTCATACTACAATTACTGTATTCCATGTCTCATTTTCACCAAATTTACTCTCCATCAATATTGAATGAGGAAATGAATATCTGGCCATCAATTTCTTCTAGACCATATTATTCTATTTTTCCTAAATCTACCTCCAGTCCATCCTCAGTGCTGTGTGGTGCACATTATTACTCATGCCTGGAACGACCTTCTTTCTATCAGTCTTATTAAGACCTACCAGTTAATCAAGGCCCTATTTAGAGAGAAAACCTCCTTTATTACTCCTTTCCCTTCAAAGGAAAAAGTAATTTGCTTTTTAATTGAGCGAATGAAGCATGATTTTTGCACCTTTTTTGTGGCACTTTTATGGAAACTCTCTTCTGATAGATTAAGTAAAAGAACAGGATATGTGAAATGATCATCTTTACATTTCCAAGAGCCTAGAATAATTTATTCTATGTAATTGGACCTTCATACTCATTTGTCCTAACATGGTTGATATTTTAACATGTTGCAGTATCTCCCAAACCTGATTGCGAATGTTTTCAAGAAATTTGTTCAGGATGCATATTTACAAGTCTTATCTCAGCCTAATAAATACAAATCCCTAGAGAAGGCCTGCTAATTTACCTTTTTAGGTGATTGTGATGCATCTTATGTGTGGATAGGCAAGCTTAAGTACTTATGTATTTATTGCCTTAATGTCAGCAATATTAAACTTTCATTGAGAATCAAAAACCACTGTGTGTATCTGGATCTTTTTAAATTTTCATATTTTTCTTAGCCCAACAATTTATACTTTGATAAAATTGTCTTTATCTAAGTACTTTAGTAGTCTATAAAACCTAATAATTTCTTTTTTAATCAATAAAGGTAAAAAAAATTAAACAACCAAAAAAAATCATTTTATAATTCCTTCTGTCACTTTATATGAGCATTACATTTTATAATCTGTTCATTTAATATATATTTACCATTTCCATTACTCCATCTACTTTTATAGCTATTTTATTTTCAGCCTTGGTTATAATTATTATGAATATTTTGAAAATTCAGTATTATCACTAGGCTCTATAAAGGCCATATTTAGCTAAAAGCACTTTGATTTACTTTTTTCAACAACAAAATTATTTTTCTGGCATTTGATAGTCATTTTTTTCCTTATACTTTATAGTTTATTTCCTAGCCAAATCATCAATTCTGAGCCTGCCAAAATGTTGGCATCATTTCCTCTCACGAATACAATAGCACATAAGGCCCCGATTCTATTCTTGGATTTGAAATTATGTATAAAAAGTTGCCTGGTGAGCAAATATCCACAGCTTTCTCTCTTTTCACTTTTCAAAAGTTATATGCATTAGCACACTACGAATATGATTCAATCCAAAGCTCTCAAGAAAAAAACATTATCAATAATAAAAGTAATATTAAAGATCGCAACAACCTCATATCAAAATTCATTCTAGGGAAAGCCAGGATGGCTCAGTGGGTTAAGCACTCACTTTGCAGCCCAGGGAACCAAGAATCGAATCCCGGCCCCGGCCCCGTGTGGACCCATATGCTGAACTGGGGAGTGCCCCCAGTTCAGTTCTCATTGGGGTGAAGACCCCGGCCCAGTTCCTGCCCTGCCCTGTGCAGCCCCGCCCACCTGTGGAGCGGTGGAGCGGTTTATGTGGAAAAAACAATGATGCACCACTATGGAGACTGCTCTGCACCCTCCCCCTTCTCTCTGTCTCTGTCTCTATCTCTCTCTCTCTCTCTGTCAAAAACAATCAAAATAAATCTTTAAAAAAAATTCATTCTAAAAAACAACAGAAATAAAAAGGAATACCGGTATATTGATCTAGTTTGATAAAACTCAAGTGTAGTGAATCTACAGTATATAATTATTGTTTGTAAGAAAAAGTGTTCTGTTTAATAAATTTATAGTAATTGATAATAGTTAACATTGGTTCAAAAACTATGCTTTACAAAATTATGTGTATTCTATTTACATTAACCCTACCAGGTTAAGTGCTGTTAACCCCATTTATGGAATGATGCCTGCTAAATAACTTTTCCAAGGCACAAGAACAGCATGTAGCCTTGCCAGATTTCAAGTACGAGTGTATCAGGCTCCAAACCATTCTGCCTACAACTGAAGAAATTATCATAACCAATAAGCTCCTAAAGCTCTGTTACTTTGATTTAGTCAGTTAGCCTCTTTATGTCTCAATTTTTTCTTTTCAATATTAGGTTGCTGTATTAAAAGTTCTCAAAGTCCTCTGCAACACTGAAATTCTGAGATTCTAGTGTAGAAAATCTAACTCTTCTCCATTTCATCTGTTGTTTCCCTTTAGAGTGAGAAATCATTATCATCTAGCTGGAATTTTAACATCCCTTGACTTTCTAATTCACATAACTTCTAACCCTTGTTCATTTTCTGAAAATTGTTTAATCTATCATTGAGATTACTGGCTAAATGAAAATGAAAATTTTGTTTAGCATGACACTGGCATATGGCATGTTCAGTTTCTACATCTAGAAAATTCAGAAAATCCAGATTCTTTATATGTTCCAATTAGTGTATTCTCCTGCTGTTTTTATGAAAACAATGATCTTGATATGACTATTTGCAGTGCTTGTTTTTTTACTACATTGATTTCCTCACATATATGTTTAAATTGACTTCTTTCAGAGTCAATTAAATACAAGCTGATGGGATCTGTAATAAAAACAAGTAAAACAACAAAAAACCCTGCCATTTTAAAAAGGACACATGTTTTGCTCCATTTCACACTATATTCAGAACCTTGCTCCTGTGATTAGATAATGTATTTCATTGATTCATACATAAAAACTAGAGTGACAGATTCTGAAAGAAGGGTTGATTAGACAAGTTTGCACATGACTTTTCAGTTTATCTAATGACTTGAGCATCTTGGTTTTTTGTTTTGTTTTTTTACTAATTTTTGGTATAATCTTTAAAATCATTGGCGTGATGAAAGTTTATTGATAATTCTTTGTCTTTTGATTTCTAGTTTTATATATTTGTATGAGGCAATATTATGGATTAAAAACACAAGATTGGGGAAGCTGGGATGGCTCAGTGGATTAAGCGCTCACTTTGCAGCCCTGAGGACCAAGGATCAAATCCCAGCCTGGCCTGTGTGAACCCATATGATGAACTGGGGTGTGCTTCCCAGGAGGGAAGCCCCCAGCCCAGTTCCCACCTTGTGTGGCCCCCACTCACCTGTGTGGAACGAAACCATGTTGAAAACTGATGACATACAACTCTGGAGATTGCTCTGGGCCCTCCCCATTCTCTCTGTCTCTCTGTGTCTCTGTCTCTCCCTGTCAAAAAAAACCCCACAAAACAACAACAAAAAAGGAAACCACAAGATTTAGAATCAGATGAGTTAGATTTGATATTTAGCTCTGCTTTTTGTTTGGTATATGACCAAATTGTAAAAATTCTCCGGGTTTTAGGATATCTCTCTACAAAAATAAAAGTAAACTGTATCTATATATTTAATAGCAAACCCTTAGACAAATTTATGGAATGATAAATGCTTAATATTTATTAGTTGAAATTATGGTTTTCTGCCCCCATGAAGAACAATTAATTATGGTGTGAACTCATTCTGTTGTTTATCAAATGAAATTTAAGATATTAAGATTTTAAAAGCAGATATGTTTCTATTCATATAATAGGACTCCCAAAACAATAAAGAAATATGCCAAAAAAAAAGAGAATGCTTAAAATGTATGACTACAAATTTTCCAGAATTAGAGACTGATGAAATATGTTAGAATGAAAATGTCAAGTGTAAGAGAATAAGAAGTCCAAAACCTAAAAACATGAAGAAAAATCCTGTGCCTTTCTATAAAAGAAAAGTTATTAGATTGACATTAGGTTCTCAAGAGTAACACTACATGGAAAAAATGAGGTAATATTATCAAAAGTACTGTAATATGTAGAACATATATAAGTGAATGTACTTCATAAGATGCTAAAATGAAGATACCCTCAGATATAAATGCTTCTGAAGGTTTATTACACAAAGACTCTCTTAAAAGCACTCTGAGAAATAGCATTCCAATAGTAAGCCATCAAAATATATATTGAAAGTAGGCTGGAATAAATAACTTGAAACAGTCTATCATTACCTTTCAAGTAATACCCAAAATATGCCAAAACAAAAACTACACACCTAGAACCTATGTAATTTTTACTAACTAGTGTAACCCTAATAAATTTAACAAAATAAACAAATAAATATATATATAAATAAGCTACCTAGAAAAAAAAAACAGAAAGAAAAAGAAAAATACTATAGGTGATACTGTAGCAGAATTAAGTGATTTGGGAGGGTAGAAGACTAGGAAAAGCTAGAAAGGGAGCAATGTCTTGTTTGTATAAAATATAAAGATATCAATAGATTTCAAAATTTTATAGAAAAAAATAAAGTCATATATGTGTTTTAATAATTACAAGTATTCTCTAGATAACTAGGATAAAAAAATCCAACAACTTCCAAAACAGAAGTAAGTAATCTTTTCATACAGGATAGAAAAGCAGGAAAAAGAAACAAAAGAGAAATACAGAAATTGAAAATACAGAATAAAATTGCAAATAAGTCCTAATACAGCAGTATTTACTATATATATATTTACTAAATGTATTAGTTAAAAGAAAGAGAACTTCAACTTCATACAAATATATATATATAAAGAACCAGAAATATTTTGTCTACAAGAGACAAATTTAAAGCAAGTGAATGTAAAAAGTTTGAAAGTATCCAAATGAAGAGGATTTATTTTACAACAGTAAAAGAAAAACAGGTGGGAATTTTAATGGGCACATTAGAACTCAATGAGGAAAATTCACAAGTAAAAAGAAGGATGACATGTATCTTAATGAAACAATAGATAGAAACAATGCAACATCACGAACATAATTGCATACATCAAGATAGCCTCAAAATTGATTTTAAAAAAAAAAGCAACTTAAAAAAAGAGTGGGTAAATAGGTAAATCAACTATAGTATATAGAAGTTGTTACAAAGATCGCTCAGAGACTAATCTATCAGCAATCAAAAAATGAGCAAAGAATAAAAGATTTTAAAAGCACAAACATGAACAAACATATTTATGGAATTACTGGGCCATGATACTTGTATTTTCATGTTTCTGCATCACTGGGGCTTTCTGAGCAAAGAAAATTGGCATGCTCTTAAAATAATATATCCTTTTCCCTCAGACTCTGTTCCTCACATACCAAAACTGTTAAGCCTGGAGCCATCTGCTCCCATTCAAAGGGTAATATAACTTTTCTTCTTAGAAACCAAATGCATTCATTCTGGGGTAGGAATCTTCTTTTTCATCTCAGAGAGAATTTAATATTTTAGAGGACAAAGTGGCAGATGTATAGAAATTCTATATAAACTTTCAAATTCATAATCTTGAGATTATTCTCCTTCGGTTCAAAGAATCTTTTCTTTGTATGAGTAGGGTGACATATCCCATCCCTGTGTCACCCCTTAAAGGGGAGGAACAGGTGGTGGGCAACCATTGTGGTTATTGATACAAGTAATAATAACTCTGATCACTGCTCCACAAACCTTGTGTTTGTTTTTAGAATATTAGAAATAAATATAAATATTAAAAGCTCAAGAACATAATACTTCACTTGATCTTAGCCAAAAGGCCAAGTAGCAATGGGAGAACATATTATTTAATACATATTCTTTTAAAGTCCGTAACCATAAATGAAATTCCAAAGAATTGCTAAGAGTAAAAAATCATACAGATTATGTTCTCTGGCTGTAATTAAACAAATGTAAAAGTTAATAGAAATGATAACAACAAATCCTTTGATCTGTAATTATATAAACATATTAATGAATAATCCATGAATAAAGCACTTCGTGTTAAAATTTATATTATACCATTAGTACGGTATCTAAACAAGACTTACAGCTTTAAACATACTTAACAAAGCAATGGGGAAAAAAATGAAAAAGCATTATGAGTTTAGCTGACACAATTGGAAAAAAAATAGAGCAAATCCAATGACATGGAATGAAATTTTATAATTGAGGCATAAATCATTGTGTTGATGTAAGAAACATCCAAACCTCTAGAGAACTTTAATGAGTTTATTTGAGCCAAACTGATGACAACCGCCAGGAAGCAAAATCTCAAGGGATTAAGTAAATGTTTCATAAAATGCAAGTTTTGCAGCCTATTTTATACATTAGAATCAAAGGAGAAGACACAAAGAGGGTTAAATGAAATGCACTGGTGCTAGATTAAGTGGGTGGGAGAAACCAAAGTGTGAAAATCTCTCTCTGGGATTGGATAAAAAGTAAAACACAGAGACATATACCTTTTTTACACTGGTGGGCACAGGACAGTTAATAATTATTTTATAGAGCATGGAGTTGGTATTGAGGTAACAAGATAACAATGAGGAGTTCGTCACTCTAGTGCAGGGGTGTCAAACTGGTGGCCCCCGAGGTAATTTTCTGTGGCCCACGATGCTCTGAAATAAAATGAAAATAGAATAAATTGTTATAAAGAAAATAGCTCTTAGGGGAGATCGAGGCAATACCGTACACAAAATTCCCTCATTAACCTTTTAACTACTGAAGACGAGTATACACGTGGCCCAGTGCCTTTCCTGGGGGCCTGTGGGC
>PVKE010036004.1:0-16604 GCA_004027555.1 Craseonycteris thonglongyai
AAAAGGGTAGTGGTTACATTTAAAGTAGTGACTATTCACTCTAGAAGACAATTATCGAAAAGCAGGAAGTCAACTGCCAATACAGTAGACTCTCAGTTAACTGGCATCCGTGAGGATTGGTAGATGCTGGATAAACGTAAGCAGAGTCTCTGTGAACTGGTACCCATACCGGATAAATGCAGCACTATTTCAGTTTGTTGTTTTGTTTTTTGTTTTTTTGGCCAGTTGCTTCAGTTCCAGTTAATGGAGAGTCTACTGTACTTGCTTTCATGGCCTCTGCTTTCCTTCAGGGAAGGTAACCTAGTTCCCATTTAGACAAAGCAAAAGTGCAGCTCACTGTCCAAGTTAGTTTTACCTAAACACCTCTTTGAGGCTGAAGCAAATCTGATTGGTTTTCAGTGTAAAAATAAAATGTAAAAACTATCCTCGGATGATGTCATTTATTTCCAAAGACTGCCAATATACTAGAGCAATGGGAAATAATAATAAAAGTGAGATATTTCACGGCTCACGTTGTGGGTAAGGTTAGGACTACCATCTGCAAGTTACCTTGAGGTAAATGTGTTGCATTTGACCAAACATTCCTGTGTGCCTAGCCAATACACAAGCCTCTTCATTTATGTTTGCTGGATCAAATGATGAGTGGCTATGATCTGGGTCTCCAACATACCTTCAGGGGAAGAGCCTGGCTTCTGAGAGAAGACAGCATTCACCTTGCTCTTCTTACTGATGTCGCTGTTGACAGACAGGCTGGACTGGATTTTTCGCTGCATTTTGTGGGTGACAGGTGCAGAAAGCCTTTGGTTATCCACACACGCGTGCTTGGCTCCATGGTGAATTCCATTCCCATTGCGCAGGCTTTGGGGACAATGCTTTATCTTGCCTGTTTCCTCCTCACTTGGATCCTGGGCGGATGCTTGAAGCTGAGGCAGGCGCTGAGGTTGGGCTAGGTGAAGAAAAAACAAACAGGAAAAGTGTATCCGGTTAAAAGTGAAATGAATGTTCGAAAATAACATCCCACTCAAATAACAGACTTTTGGGGATTTTACCCATGATACTAAACATGAAAAGGGATAAAAAGAAACATACTGATCAACATGGACATAATAACTACACAAAATGTAATAAATAATAAACCACATCTAGAATAACAAATGAACAGAGAGAAAGCATCCTTACTAAAGGGAAAAGGAGGGAACAGGTCCTCAAAGCGACATGGCACAAGGGATATAAAAGGAGAAGAGAAAAGGTGTCTTGTTTTTTTAAGAAAATGTAAGTTCGCGATCTGAAAAAAATAACTCAACAGGCATTGAACAGCAAAAGTGGACTGTGTTCTATGTATCAGGCCGTCTTCTGGGTAACAGGCACACGGAAGGATCGCTGCACTATCCCTGACGATGATCAGCTACTCCCTCCACTTTTAAAATAAAAATACGAATCCAGCTATCAAAGCTGGACAATATTCAAGAAAGAGTTCTTTTGTGTCATTTCCCTCGAAACCCTGGAGAAGAAACCTTTTCATATTTATGCCTTAGTTTGATTTTAAAACAAGCCATTTATTAAAGGTTAGGAAAAGAAGAGTGTTTTCTTAATCTGATAAAAGGCATCTACCACAATGAAATGTCAACACTTTCAAGGGGCTCCCGTTTAGCACACCCAGGAGCACCCGCTACGGAACATGACACTAGAGGTTCTGGTGAAAACTCTGAACACACAAAAGAAACATTTTTGATACATGTATCTAATCTAAGAAACTATAAATCGTGAAAAACTAAGAATTTAGCAAGGTATTTATAGGACCCATCACATTAAATCCACAAAGCTCCTCTATGCCAACAGTAACCAAATAGCAAATATACAAGAAAACATTAACCTTTTACAATAACAACACAAAAGCCAACAACAACAAAATCCTAAAAGTATCCAGGAATTAAGCCAGGAAAAATGGGCACGGATTTTTATAATGAAAATTATAAAAGATGGCTGACAGACATAAAACCCTAATAAATGGAGAGAGTATAAATATGTTCATTCTCTCCAATTAATTTATTTAGTATAACTTCTGTAACATTCCAACAGCCACTTTTTATGGAACTTGACAAGCTAATCCAAAAGATTATAAGGGAGAACTACCAAGAATCATTCAGGAAACTTTAAGGAAGAAAAAGAAGGCGGTGGAACTTGATTCACTAAATATAAAGTTTTATTTAAAAATGACAAGAACTAAGACAGGGCGATGTTCACCCAGGCATAGACACGTGAACCAACAAACAGTAGAAAAAGTCCCTAACATGTGGTATATGTGTGCAGTGTAAGTGCATGTACATTTCATAAATTCCAGATGTATAAGCTACCTCTCTATATAGGAAAAGGAAAGCCAACAAAAGAAAAATCTTTTAGCTGACAAGAAAAGTACAAGAGGCTATTTTAACAGCACGCCACTAAGGAAGGACAAACTAACTTTGATTCTCTGGATAATGAATCATGAATCATTTGTGACGCTGGCATTCCTGAACCATGCTAACAGATTTCGGTAGGTTCCTCCAGCCCATTCCCAGACTCCTGTGCAGCTAGAATGCAGATGTGGGACAGAAGGTCTACCACACAGAAGGATGATTTACTTCCATGTAGAAGCGACCAATTACGATGGCAGCCACCCCAGGAGGGGGGACTGTCTCCACACAGACAGTGAAAAAGGCATTTGTTGGTCTTGAGTTGATGATGGGGTATGGTGTCTGATGGCCACTTCTTAGCAGATTAGGAAGTGGGTCAACAGTACTGAAACGGGTTTTCATTAGCGAAGCCCCACTGCACATATAGGCATGATCCTTGGCTGTGGAACTCTTGGGAGAGTCCCTGTGCTGCTAATAAACGTATCTTCTATTTAAGTTCTCCAAAATGGATTCTGATTTTTTGCAGCTAAGATCCCTGATGTCTCCCTAAAAGTTATCTGGTTAAGGAATGAGATTATTAAAATCAACATGGACCATGGTGGCGTAGCTCCTAAGCAAAGCTATCAATCATCGCATTTCAATACAAAACAATAGCAACAACAAAAAAACATTCGTTGTCAAAATTTACTACATCATACTTTCCTGACATTTCAAAATCTAAAACTGCTTTCATTGGTCCTCTTTTACATCTACTATAATGAACAGTTAGAACATGTAAATTCAATCTGAATATTAGAATTTGTCTGCTTTAGGAAACGCACTGCATGCAAAGCCCTACCAGCTACACGTGGCCACAATAATGTCTAAAAAGTACTGATTATCTGTGACCTTGGGGCAGCTCAGACTCAGTAAATATTCTTGACAAAGGAGACAGTTTGCATTTAGTATGCAAACTTCTGTTCTTGCTCACATATCCTATGTCCCTTGAAGAAAAATATCTTCACATCTCAACATAATCTACTCACTCACGTACATATTTCAAGAAAAAGACACATTCACTTTTTACTTAAACAAGAGCATGTGTTCATACTAAGTCTCTTAACCTTAATCCCTGATTGATAAAAGCTAATATATAAACTCCTTTTATAGTCTTTCAGGTTAGTAATAAACAAAGGAGACCAATTGTCTAAACATTACATATTTGGGAATACCACAAAGTAATGGCTGTAAGATGTATCAAAATATTTTGTTTTTCTCCTAACTTAGATGGAAAGGAAAAAAGAAGAAAAGGTTACTTCTGCATTTAAAAGCTATAACAGATACACCCTGCTCATAACTAGAATCGGCAGCAAAGGCTCTGGCAAAAGATCTGTTTCTTATGGGTGAGCAATCATTTGATCTAGAGATTCCTATGCTGCCCCTGTAACTTCTGGTAACAACGAGAATGACATCCTAATGACTGCTATTGAACATAAAGCAAGTTATGCATATTTATTTAAAGGGATGACAAAGAAGACAGTTACACCTCATTTGGTCTTTTCAGAGCACTTTTCTGGGAATCTCACCAAATAAACAGAAGGTGTTGGACCCCACTGTCTCTGAAGCAGTCTGAGAGTTCGGTTAAGTTGAAATGTCACTGACCAGTGCTGGGAAGATTCCTTATCTGTCAAAAACATCCTGTCATATTCCGTAATCCAAGATGAATTTAAAATGACCATGTCATAGTTAGACATTCTTCATAAATAAAAAAACAAAGGTGGTCAAAGAAACTGTGTCTTGCCACCAAATTCTAAAACTCACAGATCTGACCTTTCTCTGCTATCCAAGTTGACTATTAGCAAATGACTGGGTATGGCTGGAGTGATATTCAAACATATCTTTAATGATTTAGCTACATATCAGTCTTTAAAATACTTATTTCTCTTGGCAGAAAAATGATAGTACATTCATTTTTGGTTCATGAGCACCTGATTATTTTTACTATCATTTGTATTTTTGGTCAGGTAACTAAGTATTACCTTTTTACTCCAGTCTTTTTTTTTTTTTTTTTTTAACATTAAAACTTTCTTAGTTTTATGATTCTGTCCAATGCATGCATGATATAAAACTCAAACCAAAACTGAATAAACCCTAGATAGGTTAGTTCTATCTCAACAGACATTTCTGTTAACTTCTTTGATCATTTTCAGTGGTGTGACTTGAATCTTACAGCAAAATTACAACGAAAATCAAGGTGGCAACGTGAGTTTATGCGCGAATGGGGAACAAACACATCTGACTGATTAAACCATAACGACTTGGTGGCTCTCAACAGATTTCTTTTCCTTATTGTGTAAAAGTTGTATATGGCTTTAAAAAAAAAAAAGACACGCTAATATGGGAACGACACAGTGCTTCTTAAAACACAAGGGATGTCTGGGGACCCTCGCTCTCCCTTTAATGATCCAGCGCTCTCATTCAGCTGTCTTTCTTTTTTCAAATCTTTACATATGTGACAGCTCTCAAAAGTAGACCCTCGACCATCTGGCATTTTCAGAGGTGTAACTTGTGCAAATTCAGCTCTACTGGGAGCACACAGCTATCGCCTGCCTGCGTTATAAAGGGACAATAGCATGGAGAACTTAGGAGTTGTTTTGAATTATTCATTTTTTTCCCCTGCCCATATATTCAAGAAATTTTACAAACTCTGCATTTTGTACAACATAATCACATGTGTTAAAGGTACAAAGAAACTTTTTGACACCTCTTTTCTACAGAAAGCTGGCATTTTGTTTGATACGTGAATGTTCAGGCATCTGTTCGAACATTCTAAACAGGACGGGCGCTTCTACAAAAGACCCCATTTTAAACTTACTCTCTCTGAGAAAAAGAAAAAATCTGTATTCTTGATATTCAGTATCGAGTGCCATGCACATCAAAATTTCAAATACCAGTTATATGAACATTCTGCATTTTCCCATCTGAAGAGCATTGGTCACCTGCTTATCAAATGTGTAAAGAATGTTTTTAAAAATCTCATTGCTCCTCCTATGCAGCATGATTGTAATTTTAATATCCACGGTGAATCGTTACAAATGTCTTCAGAAATACTGTGCTTTTGAGGTTAAAATGTTTTCAATCAGGAAGGAAACCAATGAATTAGAGCTAGTGATTTTCAATAAATATAATAAACATGGGAGTCAGGAGTCAATAGCATGAAATTCTTTCGATGACTTTTTTTAACCTGGGTGATACGGCGGCTTAGTAATAACTATACTGGAGACTGTGGCTGCAGAAACGGGCGCATAAAGCGACATGCTGCAGTAGCATATAACCTGTGACCACCTGAAAATCATCCGCAGTCACTGGTCTCTTCACATAAACCTGCTTTCGTCAAATTACGAAAGAATTCCTTGGCCATTTAGTCAGTTCACTTGGTGGTGGTATCTACACCCCAAATATACATTAAATGCTTAGGATTTAAACTTGTCAGTAAGAAAATGACCTCAACAGACTATTGGTGGTGAGAGTGCTGGGGGGTGGGAGAATGGCCGGAAATGACTTGATAGAAACTGAAATTTTGTTCCCAAGGGTAGTTAAAAAACTTTCATGGGGTACCGGTTACTCTGTTATGCTGGACACTATAAAACACATACACCCACACCCCAATGGTAGAGAATCTATATGTAAAACAGAACTATGTTTTATTACATAAAACGTACAGCTCTAACTTACTTCAATAGGCACTACTATAATAAGATGACACTTCTGTACTTGTTGTTATAATGTAAATTTAGGCTAAATTCCACTGAAATAAATGCATTACTGGGTAGCTCTGTTTATCAGCTTGACACAAACCTTTTGCAGACCCTGGGTCACCCCTGCAACCCCAACCCTTCAATGGTCTGAAAGCTCCTGGCATTTTCTGCCTGTTCCCTTAGTTCTCCTCAAAGGAGCCTCCTGAAATGTTTTATTTGCCGCTTTGAGCTCTCGAATGCTCTCATCATCTAGTGCGTTTTCCATCTTCACTTAATTGAATGTATACATGACTCCTATTAATCTATTGGAACATAGTTTGGAATTGGGACATTTTGGGGAACATTGATTGATCTGGCCAACCCCATCCAATTCTGGGACTGCGTGACTGGGAACTCACAGGATGGAGCTGCTTGGGAAGACATCCCACCTCACAGCGTTGCAAGTAATTCACTTTTCATTATTGCAAAGCACATCACCCGGTGGCAGGGGTAGGAGGTACTTCTTCCCAAAACAAGAGGATAAAAGTTTAGAAACTGGAGACACCAGGATAGCTCAGCAGGTTGAGAGCTTGCCTTGCATCCATGAGGTCCAAGGTTCGCCTGGGAAACCCCATATGCTGAACTCTGGTGCAACTGGTAACCTCCAGATGGTGGTAAAAGTTCTCACCTCCCCTGCGGGAGGACCCCAGGTTGGTTCACGCAGTCCCATATCCACCTGTGTGGAATGAAACCGTGTCACAACTAATGCTGTCAACTATGGAGATTGCTCTGGGCCCTCCCCGCCTTCTCTCTGTCTCTCCCTCTCTCACCTTCTCTCAAAAATAAATCTTTAAAAAGTTCCGAAACTGTTGAGAACAAATCATTGTTCTGCATTTGATGAAGAACATTTAGAAAGTACGTGAACAGCTTTAAGTGGAGCCCAGGGGGCAGGGGTGGGGACTGCTCACTCTCCCACATCCACTCTCCCCACGGTCCCGGGTGCTTGGCTAGCACGTTTCCCGTCTCCCTTGCAGCTCGGTTCAGCCATGTACCCATGCTGGCTCTGAAGTAGCAGGAGCAGGACTCGTTTCTGCCACGTCTAGGCCTTAGGACTTGGGTGTGTCGTCCCGGTGCCGACTTCTTGCACTCAGCCACAACCCAGCTTTAACCACAGCAGAGGGAAGGATCTTAAGGGATGCTAGAGAAATCGAACAGACAGGGTCTGCATGGCAGCAGCGAGGTGTGCCCCTGCCTGGCGTGGAAGGACCCCTTGTCCTGTTAGCACAGAACAAGTAAACGTATTTGCCCATGGGGTGGACGCTGGGAGCCATTCTTCTAAAACATGAAGAGCTCGCACCAAGGCCTCCTAACCACTGTGTATGGCGCACGTACATATGACGTACCTCACCTGCCCCGAGCCCACATGACCCAAAGATACCACAATTCACCAGGAAAGACACAACAGTGCCATATATCAGTAGTGACAGGAAGGCCCTGGCCCCAGGCTGTGGATCGCAGAGGACAGCAGCTCAGCTCTGCGATGCAGGTGCTGGTTAGCGCTCAGGGGCGATGAAGCATCGGGCAGTGTTGCAGGACAAGTCCCCAGGCCTCCTCTGCCGTGTGCGGACGGTGCTACCACCCCCTCCCCACTGCCCCGCTTTCCTGGGAGGAAGTCAGCCAGGCCACCAACCATCCTTCTCTGCCCAGGGCTGGGGGAGGTGCTGGGATGTAGGACTTCTGGTTTTCAAAGCAGAACCATCCCAGACAAATTGGACGAGGAGCTTACTTTTTTTAATTAATTTTTTTTTTTTTGAGAGAAGTTGAGAGTTGGGAGGCATGGAGGAGGGCCCAGAGCAGTCTCCATAGTTGTACATCGTTAGTTGTGACGTGGTTTCATTCCACACAGGTGGATGTCAGGTGTCGCAGGGTGGGAACTGAACCGGGAGCCTTCCACATGGGAGGTGAGAACCTTCGCCCCCAAACCTGGAAACCAAGAACTCTAATCTTACATAGAAACCCATATCAGATGGAGGCAGTGGAGATGAGAGATGAGCTAAGAAAAGGAAAGCATGGGGAAAATGAGGTCATTGCCCCACCCCCGGCCGGAGAGTCAGGAGTCGCTACAACACCGTAGTCAGGAGCTTAGTTCAAAGCAGCTACTGGGACACGCATCGTGTGCGTACTAAGGTTGGAGTGTTCGGGCACCTGTAGAGAGGTAGGTGTCCATCTATGGACTGCCTTTGGCTTTAATACCAGGCAACGGCTCAACACACAGAAACAGACTCATGAGCCCTACGTAAGTATTAACGTGAGTGAGGCTGTTTACACAAACTTGTCTCCTTGTTTCTTTGCATCACAATCCACTAGCTCTTTGCCTGCAAACTGATGTTATTACAAAATATTTGTAGCATAAATACTACACTGTCAGCCTCTGTTCTAGGCACAAGGGGTACCACAGTGAACAAAACTGATGGACACCTTGTCCTCAGAGCTTGCACGTTCTCACTATCTCACGTAACCAGAAATCCACAGATAGAGCTGCGCTCCGAAGACTTCTTCTTTTTAATGACAATCTTTTTTTTAATTAAATTTATTGGGGTGACATTGGTTGGTAACAATTACATAGGTTCCAGGTCTGCATGACATCATCTATGTGTTGCATTATGTGCTCACCACCCAGAATCGGCTCTCCCTCCATCACCATATATCCGGAACTCCCCAACTCCTCCCCCCCACCCCACCCCTACTTTGGCAGTTTCTGTTTTGTGACTGTCATCCCCAGCATGTCCACTTTCCCATCTGAGTCTCCCCTCCTGGGTCTAAGTCTAGGGACGCCGGGATAGTTCAGCGGCTGAGCACTTGCCTCACAATCATGAGGTCTGGGGTTCCTAGTCCTGGCCTGTGCAAACCCCACGTGCTGAACTGCAGCGCAACTGCCAACCGCCAGGATGGCTCAGAGGCAAAGGTTCTCGCCTCCCATGCGGGAGGCCCCCAGCTCGGTTCCCACCCCACAGGGTGCCACACCCACCTGTGGGGAAGGAAACTATGTCACAACAGAGGACGTACATCTCTGGAGATAGCTCTGAGCCCTACCCCTTCTCTCTCTCTCTCTCTCTCTCTCTCTCTCTAACCTTCTCTCAAAAACAATAGAATAAAGACTCTGGCATAGCTGCAAACACCACGTCCAGAGGGTGCAGCCTTGAAAACAGGGCGTCCAGCGCTCTCTTTGAGAATATGAAAATCCCTTCCCCAGCAACCCCAACATGTCCCATTGGTCAGCATGGGGTCACGTGCTGACCTCAAAGCTTCTTCCTCTTCCCCTGGAGCAAAATTTGATTAAAAGTCTACCCTCCCCACTGTACAGCATGCTCCTCTATGGGAAGAGACATGTTATTCGTTCACTTGAACAGTCACTCAATGAGCATCTGTTAAAGGGCTACATTCCAGTGCCCAGCACCTCTGAACATCTGCTTAGCACCTAGAACAACGGTCACTTAGCAAATTGAATGAATAAATGACAGACGGAAACTATCATGCTCATGCCACAGATCACAATTTCAATCACTGAAATACATCTGCATAAGTACTTCTTGCTTACGTAGGAAAGTACGGTATGCAAGAAAAACACAAGCCTTCAACTGCAACTCCCTGATAAGGACTTTTTATTTAGCCTACATGGTTTTTAGAACCTGTCATCCAAACCCCCAAAACTATTCCGCACACATTATGTAACTTATAAGGCCAGTTGTTATTTGTAATTCAACTGAACTGGAAAAATGAGAATGTCAAATGTACTCATCACCATAGACTTCATATTACTTTTGTCAATATTTAGAAGATTACTGTTTCCCAACAGTAGACCGTGGAACTAATACAAAAGATTGAAACTCTAAGAAATCTTAGCCCTTGGTTGGACGTGCCCATCACATAGAAAAGGTTTTCTTTATGTGTTACGCATTCTTCCACCAAATATTCATAAAACATCTACTAAGTATCAGGCACATTGCTAAGACTAGTTAACTAGGTGAATAAAAAGGTGTTAAATAGATAACTGAACAAACAGTAAACAGACTATACAATTTGAAACCATGGTAATGCTATTAAGGAAACGTATACTCTCAGAAAGAACAGCGAGGGAAACTGGTTTGGTTTGCACAGCTGGGCATAGTTTGTGTTTCAGCAGCAGCCTGAGGGGAAAGCACCTTCAAAGGGAATGAGTAGCTGGATTTCAGGCCAGTGAACACCACCTGCCAGGCCCAGGAGTGGGCGAAAGGATGGAAAGCCAGTGTAGGTAGAGAATACTCACTCAGGCCTCAGGACAACCATTTATGCATCGCCTGATTCAGATGATACACATTCACAAACAGCAGAAAAATCAGAGAACGTGCTTCTGTGAACCCTTCCTGGCAATATTCTTTGTTGAGATAGTGTGATCCTTTACCATAGAAGCCATTACTTCACTAAATTGTTTACTTTTGAGACCAATCTCAGTATCACTGCCCCCAAGTTGGTACAAATGCTTCCTGTGAGTCAAGACACTCCCGATAAAAGAGTCCTTCAAGAGTGACGTAAAGGGCCCATCAACGATACAGAAACATAAAATATGACCACAATTCGGGACATTAAGGCACATTTATAGAAATCTTATCCTTTAATGACTTTCCAAGAAAGAATCACAGCGTCCCTTTCTCAGCAATGTACAAATCTGTGTACATTGAAATTGGACGGGAATTGTTGTGAAGCTAGAGAGAAGAGCATGAATTATTGGATGCTCTTAAACAGTAAAACGAATGCTTGGGAAGGAATCTTGCTACTGGTCTTGTGAACCCTCTCAGATTTTAGCAATGAGACCATCACCCTGATTTGTATTTCTCCTCGCAGTTGATTCCAGTGTCCTAAATCAGATTCCTTTATTCATGTGAAACAATTCTCTACCAGCAGCTCTTAACCTTTTCCAACTCCGCAGGGTTTACTTGAGCACCACACATCCTGTAGTAATACCTTGTGTGGTTTCAGAAAATACACTCTCTCTCTCTGGGGATGCTCCTACCTCTTGCCTTGCACTTCACTGGAGAATCGTAAATCTAATATGGGAACCACAGATGGGTAGCTGCTGACCAAGAGCAATTTTCATCATAAAGGCAAACTCTTAGGGGAGAGCAAATGGGCAATTGGACAGTGAATTGAATACGTTTATCTACCTGGGGCCTTAAAAATTCCTATTAATTTCTAGTAATTATTTTCTATTAATATAGCTGCCTTTTAAATCCCACAAAAACCACATTGTGGTTGACAAATTGCATGTAGTAAGTACATATTCTCACGGATCATCTAAGATTGCTTTCAAAAATGATAGCCCTGCTTCTGCCACTAACCACCTGGGACTCTCTGGACAATCTTTTGCCCTCTTTCTGTTTTGATATGCCACCTGAAAAAAACACAGAGGTTGAACGCATGCATCTCTAAGGCACTGTCCCGAACTTTATTGCAAGAGAATCGGTCCACGATTCCCTGCCAATGTGTAGAAAACCAATGCAGCTATGACATAATATCGAGAAAACAATCTGGAAAGAAGCACACGTCATTAGGGTCTTGTAAGCCACTTAGATAATGTCTGTTGACATCGTCATTCTAATTCTACTTTTCTAGAGAAAGAAAGAGGGTGGAAGGTGTGACACCCTGAATAGAAATGTTCACTGGAAACATGATTAACCTGAAGGGCTGGCAGTTGAGCACTTTTCTGCCCACCTACCGCCAACAGTCATGAACTTCACAAGGTCACAGCCCCTCTGCTCTCAGCCCAATGTCAGGAGCCCGGGGCTGCTACCAGTGACCATGGCAACCGCACGAGGTCAGACAAAATCGCTTCCAGGTATTTCCTGTCAAAACTGGAAAATTGGTGAACAAACAAGAATATGAAAAGGAGTCCTTTTCTCTCTTGCTTTATGACATCTGCTCACAACCATCCATGCTTAAGTGACAAGGAGGATGGGACTGTGGACACCTGTCCCGTCTTTCGGGCAGTCAGTTCCCCTGCATCCTGTGGGCAGGAGGCCCCATTCTCTGCTGTGTCAAGGCCCAGAATTCTCCAGAGCAAACCTGTCCAACCCACACCTGCGGGCCATGTGTGGCCCAAGGCGGCTTTGAATGAGGCCCAACACAGATTCATACGCTTTCTGAAAACATAATGAGATTTATTTTTTTCTTTAGCTCAGTCTGTGTGGCCCAAGACAAGTCTTTCAACGTGGCCCAGGATCTGAGCATTGGACAGGCTTGGTCTAAGTCCTCTTCGTATCCAGACCTACAACGGACACCCTTCCCGAGTCCCAGCTCCATCCCACCTTCCAAGAGCCCTGGTGTCTCACGTGACGAGCCTTTGGGGGCTAATCCCCGGTTGTGTCGTATTGACACGGAGCCTCTGACTTCTCAGCACTACAAAGTCAGTCTTTATTTTTCCATCTACTTCCCATCTTCCACAAAATTCTCAATGCCTACGATTCACTGTTGCTTCCTTTCCCATTCTCTCTTCTTAAAGTTACGTATTTTAAAAATTATTATTTCTGTACTTTTACTTAAGTGGGATATCCGGAAAAGAATGGGATATAGATGTTCAATCAGCTATGTTGAGAAAAACACATTTTATTCCTTCCAAAGCAAACATACACACACACACACACACACACACCTCAAGGAACTTTGGCAAAATGTTAGTTATTAAATCTGAACAGTTGGTACACGGCTGTTTGCATTCTTCTTCTGTGTGTTCTATAGTTGAGATACTTCCTTACATTTAAAACTGAGAATTCTTCAATAAAGAGGGGTCTTGTCAGCGCAGGGGCTTAGTTCGGGGGGACCAGTGGATGTGTATTTTTCAGGATCCCGTCAAAGAGGCTATCGCACGCATACTCGAATCCCCCCCTAACTCCTGGAGAGCCAGGAACAGAACCCAGAAGGCCCCGCTCCCCTTTTCTCTGCCCGTTGGTTCTCTGTGTGGTGTCTCTGGCTCAGCCTGAACATGCAACGAAGCACGAGGCCCCATTCGTCCCAAGACATCCCGCAAAGCAACCCCGCGCTGCTTCCTTTAACTTAGTGCCTAGTGATCCTCAGCCATGTTGCCATGCATCATACCTGTCTAGAGCCTCGGCCTAATATTGCCGTTTAGGTTTTCGTGTCTGACCCATCCCCAACCTCACGACAGAAGAAAGGATGGCCATCTGTGTTCTAAAGACGCAGGGGCTGAAATGGAAAGACACAAGAGACGTGCCCCATACCCCGCAGCTAACAAGTGTTAGTCAGGAGTAGCCTCCTAATCACAGGACGTCACCCTCTTCTGTGCACACACAGCCTTCCTGTGAACACGCATGTCCCGGGCTGTCCCTGTGTTAAGTCCAACCAGGAACCTCACTCCCATCAAACACGGAGCTGGAGAGCAAGCCGAGCTCTGGGCCAGTATTTCAGTTCCACTTTTCCCCCAAAAAGCATTGGGGGATCTATTTAATTAAAATAAAATAGATCTATTTAAACTACAGGAGTTAAGCTCATGGGCTTGGCCTATGTGTACTGTCCCTTACTTAGCAAATGTGCTGTGCTGGGTTGGCACCTGTGGTCGGTGACAATTCAAGTCTCCCAAAGTCTTCACATGTCCTTACTAACCCACTGTGAGATTAAAGCAGCGAGTCCGCCAGGCACAGGACAGAGGCTGGGGTAGGCCCCGGGGGATGGAAACTCTCTCAGCCCAAGCAGCCCTTATGAAGACTTCCCCAAAACATGAAGGTATCTGAATAATGACACGTGTGTGTGACATTTTCCCAGGTACCGAGGCTTAACATTGTGTGCCCCCAAAATAGCACGGGGAGATGTTGGGGGTGAAGAGGAACATCAGAGTTTGCCTCTCTGGCCAATAGACTGCCCAGAAATATGTCCACATTTGTATTAATCTGCAAAGACGTGAGAAGGACGCTGTCCCTGCAATTAAAAGGGAAAATAAAACCACCCCAGAATGTGTCATCATACTTGCCCCCCAAGACGTGCTATTCCAGGACTGTAAACTACCCTTTTTTTTTTCAATTCATTGTAATTGAGTGTTTCACACACTAAAACGGACACAGAAATCTGTCATTATTACAGACCACGCGATCGTGGCCACCTCCCAAGCCAGCCAACGCTATGGATTCGGACCTGGGAGCTTATTATCCAACTTCATTCTTCAGACCCCACCTCCCCCACAAAAAAAAGTGGTGGCTGGGCTTTTGTGTTTTGTTTGGGTTTTTTTGGTTCAATAAATCCATAGATGCAGACCAGGAGCGCTTCCACACGTGGGTGCTTCGGCCCGTTAAGTGCGCACGACGCGAACCCACCAGCTCAGTGTGTTTACTTGAACACCCGGAGGGCCTCGGAAAAACAAACTAAATTAAAGACTTTCTCCCAGGGCGTGTTGAGGACACACCCCTCGTTTTCTGCAGGCTCAAAGGGGGACCAGGAATGGCTCATGGACCTGCTGTAGACCCACACGAACACACCTGAGAAAGGCGAGTGGCCGAGCCATGGGCTCGGTTTCCCAGGAAGGAAATCTGTGGACGCATTTATGGTCACAGCGAGGAATGGCCCCCATTTCAGAAGAGGACGTGCTACAGCACTGTCTCCGCGTGTCTCAAAAACCTCCGAGTGGATGGTACACGGGGTTTGTGCAGGGTTTTATAGAACACCACATATACTACGAAGCATATGTTCCACCACAGAACTGGAAGTTCCAAAGGAACTCGCTCTAGCTGAGAATGCTTAGACAGTTTACTGCCCAAGAACAACCTAGTATGGAATATTGATGCCTGGTAGCAAAGTAATCCCACCCACAGACACAGTGTCTTCACTCTCGCTTCTAAAATCCATTTATTCCAAGCCCTTTCCCCCGTCCTCCCTCAGTCTATATTTAGTTCATGATTCTAAGTCTTCCTCTTCTAGGAGTGCTGACTTTGGGGGGTGGAGAGCCATCATTCAGTGTCTTGTAAAAGAATAGCTCTCAATAACGACACGACCAAATCTTCTTACACACTTAAATAGTGTGATACTGATTATTAGCAGTATACAAGCAAATGATGATTGGTTTGTGGACGGCCAACCATTGTGGCAGAAGCTGCATAGAACTAATGTGTCCCCAGCAGGCCTACAAATCCGCTCCTCTTTTAGCAACTCGTCTGAAGTGAGCAAACTCTGAACTTTTATACCGTAAGAACGGTTGAAAGCTGCCCCTCATAAATCTTCTGTCTCATGCTACGCTTCCATACCATTGACAGAAACAGCTGACAGGGCACTAAGTTTTGAAATCCAAAGCATATGCTTCATCAGCAATTTATTTCCACATCTACATCTCCCTCTCAAAGGGAATGGAAACTAATTATGTATTGTCCCAAATGCCCAGACACCACCGATTCCATATGAATTCATATATTATTCAAAAAGCTGATTTTTTTTGTACTTATTAATATGACTCTTAGGTAAACTGTATCTCTATTACGAGGGACATTGCTTGACTCCAAGACCAAACTCTGGCTGTAATAGCTAGGGAGGTGTGCTTTCCAATTTATCCACAAATACTTGATTGGGGCACTCCTTATTCTGGAGATTTGGAACTGAATTAACTTCCTCTAATTCAGGAGGAGTGTCAGAGGAAGCTGACAAAAGCAGACGTTTGTAATTCTTCAGTAACTCAGGCAAAAGGATCTTCATGCTTAAAGAAAATAGACTCAGTATAACTCTCGATTTTAGTTTAATAGATTAAATTATTAAATATTAAATATTTGGTTTAATATATTACATTATTAAATTTAAAATAATCTATAAAATATTCCTAAGGTAATCAAATAATTCCTAGTACTACCCCAAGTTTTAGAGTTTAAAGTTTCTTTTAGTGTGACATTTAACAAGGCTACAAGGACAAATTATAAGTGTCCCCTCCCTCCCAACAGTACAAAACTTGGATACCACAAAAAGAACAGCAAATTCCAACATTCTCTTATCTGTCAGATTGAGACAAAGTTCTCAGGCAGGCTATGAGAGTTCTGAAAGTGGAAAAAGCTGTGCTTCCAAGACGTTATGTGCCGTCTTTTTCTGTGTATAAGATGCCCCCGTGTATAAGACACACACACACACACACACACCACCCCGTGTATAAGACACCCTTTACGTTTCTAACCCCAAATTAAGAAATCAATACACAGGGGAGCTGGGATGGCTCAGCGGGTTAAGCTCATCTTACACCCCCAGGGTCCAATGGATCAAGTCCCAGCCCCGGCCCATGTGGACCCATATGCTGAACTGGGGTGTGTCCCCAGTTCAGTTCTTGCCGGGGCCTATGTGGGAGGCTCCCAGCCTGGTTCCTGCCATGCACAGCCCGGCACCCACCTGTGGAGTGAAACTATACAGAAAACTAATGACATGCAACTATGGAGACTGCTCTGGGCCCTCCCCCTTCTCTCTCTCTCTCTCTCTCTCTCTCTCT
>PVKE010036005.1:0-16603 GCA_004027555.1 Craseonycteris thonglongyai
GGGAGTGGACACTGGATATATGGTGATGGAAGGGGAGCTGATTCTGGGTGGTGGGCACATAATGTGGTGCATGGGTGATGTGATGTGGACTTGTACATCTGGAAACTATCTAATTGTTACCAATCAATGTCACCCCATTAAATTTGACAATAAAAAAATAAATAAAACTATTTCATCATAGTGTTGAAAACTACCCATAACGAGAAAGGAGAGAGCAAGTGAAGTCAGTCTTTTAAATGAACACAAGAATGAAAATCCTTGAAAATACCCAAAACACAAAAGCTGAAAAATAAAACAATCTCATGAATGTGTTAAATCTACCACAAAAGTAGACGTTTTTAATTGAAGTTATGATTTTTTTGGCCTTGAAATAATGTTTCCGTGTTCTGAGACAGCAAAGCAGACTACGGGAAGTAGGTTATGACCTCAATTTAATGGAGAGAAAAGTGAAACATGGAATCAGTGTTGCCCATGGATTCTCTGTAGATGGCAGCCCTGCAGGATCTGGGACTCTGAGTGTTCCTCTCTCAGGCCTATGGTTAGATCAATGACCCATGCACTCTTCATGTTTGGTGCCTGTTAGAAGAAGGTCAGAGAGTGATGCAGGAGGTGATTTGATATGGATGGTCAGCTAAAAGGAAAAGAGCACACTGGAGAGTTCCTTGTCTCACAGACTGGCCCTTGTTGAATAGTCTAGAAATGTATATCCTTGAACCGCTTTCAAGGGATGTCTTCCAGTATTACTTGTAGTTCTCTCCTTTTAGATCAAGGGCAGTGATAGTTTTCATTTTCTAAATGATTTCCATGTTCTAATTCTTGCCTAAGACCTTTGGTTTGAAAGTTGTAATTACGTTATTTAGAGAACAGGAGCAAATAGATATTTTCAAGGAGAATTTTAAAACTAGGTAATGGCTCAACTTTAAAATGCACACATGTAGATATACAACAGTGGATTTGTTAAGTTCCAATGTTCTTGACAATGTGCAGGGCAAAAGTAATCTTGTCAAGAATCCCCAAATATGGTATTTCCATTTTTTTTATCTTAAAAAAAAAAAAAGATTTATTTTATTGTATTGTTCGAGAGATGAAAGAGAAGTGGGGAGAGCACAGAGCAGTCACCATAGTTGTATGTCATCAGCTGTGACATGGTTTCATTCCACACAGATGGATGTGGGACCATGCAGGATGGGAACCAAACTGGGGCCCTCCTGCATGGGAGGTGAGAACCTTCACCACCATCCTGGCAGTTACCAGTTGCACCTCAGTTCAGCATATGCATTTGCATGGGCCAGGGCCAGAAATCAAACCCTGGACCTCCCAGTTGAGAGGCAATTGCTCCACCACTGAGCTATTCTCTAAAAAAATTTCTTAAATGTAACAAACACACATAAAATATTATGTGGTATTCCATTGTGAGACTGTACCATAGTTTGTTTATTCATTTTCCTGGTAATGGATGTTGGGTTGTTTCCACAAAAGCCATTACAAAGACTGCTGCTATGAATATTCTTATACAAGTCTTTTGGTGCAAGTAAGCACGCCTTTCTGTAGGGTATATAACTAGGAATGGAATTGCTGGGTCATTAAGGTATGTGTGTCTTCAGCCTTATTAAACAGTGCCAAACTTTTCCCAAAGAGCTTATACTATGCTTAGGCTTTTCTATTTTTAATTATTATAATGGTGTACCCAAGTCATGTGGTTAGGACTGCACCTGGTTTTTCTGGCAAGAATAGGTTGGTAAATTGGTTTGGGAACAATTTTATTTGCCAACTCTTGTTTTCCTTGATGAAATTTACCCCAGTGATATACTACTTCAGACATTATTTTTCTTGCCTTGGCCCTGCTAATACAGTCTTTTATGTTTGTTTGTTTTTTATCAACCTTTGACCTATATCAATATAGCTATCTATACAAGTTGGGATTAGGGGACCCAGAAAAAAGTCAGTATCAGAGAAATAATTTGCATAGAACATAATTTCCTTTGGGCTTAAAACATCTATGTTAAAGCTTCTGTGATATGTAGTACGATCTGGGTTTTTTTGTTTTGTTTTGTTTTTTAATTCTTTTTTTAAGGCTATCTAAGTGATGCCAATGCAACAGAATGAGTTAACACAGTTAAATGCCAACTGAGATTTAAAATACCAATGTTTTCTTTTTTAAAGTTGGATCCCTCCAGGATATTATGAGGATGCAAGCATCTTCACGGCCGTCTGTCACCTTGTGGCTCCAGAAATGAAATTGAAAGCTCATCATGTTCATGGATCAGCACCATTTCTACTTATTAATATTTTTAGTGTCTGCCTATAAATCAGGCACAAAGTGAAGGGCTTTTAAAAATAGCCTTCTCCATCTATGCAGGCTTGATACTCTCTGCTCAAAGGAATTGTTGAAATCACTAACCCCCTCCTTTTCCTTCCCACTTTCTGGCCTCTCCTTGGATACAGGACGCACCTGTATTTGATCCAGGCCCATCAAGGAATCGAAAGATTTACCATTACTGGCCTTTGCTTCTGCAGAACTCTTATGATCATCATCATTTTATTCTTTCATCCAAGGAGAGGCTACAATAATTCAAAATTAAGAGCCAGAGTGTGGTTTGTGGCTGTTTTGCTTCAGCTTACCTAAGCACTAGGCACTAAAGAGCTCTCATATTAAATGAAATAAATCATTTGTATGCTCAAAGTGAAGTCAAAGATGGACTGGCCAATGACTAGTGTGACAGCTGTATAGTATTAAGGGTTTGGAGGAAGATATAGACACTGATCTATTGTATTTTGCAAGCTTGTCATTTTATATTTATATAAAATAAATGATACAGTCTTGGGCATTAGGGAGATGAATGGAAATAACTAAAGAGCAAGTGCTAGGATCTACAGTACAGTGTAACAGGATGTTAGGTGTTCAGAGGACTAAGTCCACAAAATCAGGGAGCAGAAGAGGGTTTGAAGGATTTTGGACAGGTAGGGAAACAGCAGGGTTAGGCAAAGCACCCATGACACATGACAATGATATGTGGGATAGCAGAAAGGCTGGACTAATAGGGCCCCATGGTGTTTGGGAGCTATGAGCAATGGTGCTGGCTACATGGGTGGGAGACCAATTCAGGGAGGGTTTTACATGTCAGATGAAGAAGTGGCAAAGAGGGGCCTCTGAGTTTTCTTAAACGTGATAGAAAAATGATGGGAATGACACCTAGAAAGATGAGCCCATCGGGATTAATATCAGAGGATGGACAGGCGAGGGAAAATATTCCGAGCCCATTGAAAGAAAACTAGTTAAGGACTTACATTGCCGCATGTAATTGAGCAGATGGTGTATTATAATATTAATGGTACCCAATAGAGTTGTGCGTGTACAACATGAAATATATTTTGCTTGGGGATGGAGAGGACTGGGAGAGTAAATGTTCATTTCATCTTCCATGGAAATCATAGTATTCAAGTTTTATAAAATGCCCCCAAATGAACAAATCTCTATATGTGCATTAGAACTTAAACTATACATACACTAGCATTAACAACTCATTTCTTTGTTTTATTTCTACACAAGCACTTGTATGAGACTATTTTTAGAAGCAGTACTCAAAATAGCCCAAGACAAAACAAAAGCCCATCTTCAGATAAATGGATAACAAACTGGATGGAGTACATCTATATATTGGCAAAATACTCTGCAAAAAAGAAAACAAAACAAAACAAAAACAAAAAGGAGTGAATGACTGATACATGCAACAGCCTGCATATATTTCACAGACTTTATGCTGACCAAAAGAAGCCACACAACAGAGGACACACTGAATGATATAGAAAGAAAATGCATACTAATCAATAGAGATGGAAAGCAGAGGCCAGAGATGGAAGGAGGGACTGTAAAGGTGCATAAGGAAATTTGGGGGAGTGATAGAAAAGTTCTTTATTATGATTGTGGTGGTTTTAGGAGTGTATCTGTTATAAATGTATTGAATTATATACTTTAAATATGTGCAGTTTATTTTACATAAATCATAACACAATAAATTCCATTAGAGAAGCTAAAATTCCAAATATTTTCTTTCAAAAATGGTATGATTAGAGTTGGGTTATTCATTGGTTTTAAATTCTTCAATGTAGTTTTAAAAGATTTCAATTTTCTAATTCTGTCCCATTAACAACTTTTGCTTGAAAATGTAATTTCTTCAGCAAATGAGAAAGTAAGTACAAATCAGGAAATTGGTACCTGATTTTGTATTTTAAAATGCAAATATATTCAGAAATCTTTTAAGAAGCCATGTTACTATTTTATACGATCCTTTCTTGATATCATAGAAAATTCAAATTGAATCAACAAACTGGATCATTTTCCCAACTAGTTTTTCTCCTATTAAGTATTTGCTGAGTTGGCTGAAAAATCCATCATGGTTTAGCTCCAGCAAATGAAATGACAGCTTGTGGCACGTTTGTCACAGGAACCAGGGAAGCTGAAAAATGACAGGGAAACTTTAAAGGGCCTCCTTCATGTGGATTGGCAATGGCTTTCCTTCTTTATGATCGTTTTCTTTTCTCTTTTGTGGGATGAGCCATTTATAGTCGTAGCTCAACATGACGGGCTCTTACACCTTTGATCATAAAGATATTAGTCACCGTTCTGCTAGTGATTCTCTGTGGTTTGGTCATATCAGTTATTAATTTGTAAAGTGTGAGTTTGTCATGTCTTACTGGAATACTGGATGCAGAGATTGGTATACAGTGGAATAGAGGAGGAGGATGGGGACTGAGAAAAGGGCTGTCACTTCATCATTATTAATATGTCAGACCCTTGTTTGAAAAAAAAAACTGCAGCTTGGGAAATGTTTCACTTTTATACATTCAGCTGGTACCATGCAGAACTCAATCCTTAAACCTTTCAAACATGCTATTTGTAGTGTCCATTAGGATGCATTTAGAGCAGTAGTTCTCTACCTTGGCTGTACTTGTAAATCACCTGAGGAGCTTTTAAAAGATGTCAAGATGGGGTCCTACCTCCCAGAAATTCTGACTTAAATAGTCTGGGATGAGGCCCAGGCAAAGGTATTTTTAAAAAGCACTCCAGGTGTTTTAAATGTGCAGCCAAGATGGAGCACTACTGATTTAGAGGCAGAGCAGAGCTTTTTAAGTGCTCTAAATAAATGCAATATATATAATATTTTTAATAGTCTACATTAATTCAAAAAGACTTTGAAAAGGGTTCCAGAATATATATATATATCTCCCCCTGAAATTTTTTAACTCTGAAAATTATAATTCAGTAAATGGAAATTAAAACAAGAGTGAGCTACCATTTTCCACTGATGATGAGAGTATATGGAAATTGTAATGCTGGTGTAACAGACATAAGAGTGAAAATTGGTACCAGTTTCCTGGACGGCAATTTGGGAACATCAGTATTTTCAAGTCTTGTATCAACTGTTCTAGCAATTTCACTGCTAGAAAGTTACATGCAAAATTCACTAAGTTTTATATTCCACCTATAAATGAGGTCATATGTTTCTTGTTTCTTTCATTCTGACTTATTTCGCTTAATAAGATGTTTTCCAGGCCCGTCCATGTTGTCACAAATTGCTGTATTTCATCTTTTCTTATTGCTGAGTAGTATTACATTGTGTAAATGTACCCCAACTTCTTTATCCAATCATCTATCAGAGGACACTCTGGTTGATATAAAATTGAAAGGAACAAAGAAACAAAGACTCATGACACAGTCGATAGTTTAGTGGTTACCTGGGGGTAAGGGGGGAGGTGCGTGGGAGAGATGGGGGTGAAGTAGGGATGGGAAATCAAACATACGGTGATAGAAAGTGAGCTGATTCTGGGTGGTGAGCACATAATGGGATGTATAGACAATATAATGTAGAATTGTACACCTGGAGACAGTGTAATTGATATCAATTAATATCACCCCAATAAATTTAACAACAACAAAAAATTTCACTGAAGTGTAGGTTTAGGAATAGTCATGGCAATATTTTTGTGATAGTGAAAAACTGAAGAAAAACAAAGGGTTCATCATTCAGGGAACAAGGTAGGTAAATTTCAATGCATCCGTAAGATAAAATACTATGGAGACATTTAAAAGAAGTGTTCCCTGTATACATTCCAATACCAGAAAATTTCCAAGATACATTATTAGGTGCAAAAGAACAAAAAAACAAAAACAAAAAGTGCAAAAAACCTTATAGAGTATGATTTCTTGTGTGTAAATTTAAATAAATGTAATTTTAAATAAAAACTCACAGATGCATGTTTTTCTTGCAGAAGGAAATGTGATTATCTTTAGGAAAATGAACTTTTGAAAAAGTGCAAATCTTCTGTCTTTCTTTGTACCTTTATGTACAGTTTGAGTTTTCTAACCAATTTCATTTATTGAAGTAATAATTCCATATATCTGTGCATATATTCCATATAACTGAAGTTATCTTGGTGATGGGATAATGTTTATTTTTTTCTTTAATATGTACTTTTAAAGTGAAGGAACCCAGTAAGAATTTTTTAAAAAGTAGAAAAATTGGATGAAAGCATGAATAATTTGAAAAACAAATTACATGTCTTATAGTCTACGTGACTACTGATGTAGGGCCACACTTGTGGCCTAGTTTTACTAAGACAAAACAAAAGGGAAACACCATCAAATCAATTACATGATTCGTGATGTCTGTAAAACTAAAAATGCACCTGTAGGGGAAGCCCAGCAAATCATGAGACGTCAGTGCAATTTTGAGATGAACATTCAAAAAGAGACTACTCTGTGTGATACAGGGAAAAACATCCTTAACAGTTAGGTTTGGAAAGTTTGATCCATTTTACAGAAGAGAAAACAATAGCAGGCTCAATTACTGGCACTTTCTGCTGAGATAGTAGTGTTCCTGGCTACAGCAAATGATTCCTCTTCAGCTTATGTTGCTACTGATCACAGACACATCGGCAATGCTGAGCTGTAGGGCCAGACACGCTGGCTGCCCCCAGAAGCCAGACACCTTGACTGCCATCCTCCTCCACAAGTGGATCTCCTTTGTTCTCTTACAGACTGGTCTCCTGTGTGGCTTTTTACTGGTGAATTCAAAGTTGTGTGACTGTGATACAGCTGCAAAGAAACTTGGGAAAATGGGACAAGTCTCAGAATATGGTATATTCCCTCCAGTGTCAGGGCAGGATATTCACACAATGCAAGCTGGCTAGAAAAAGGACAAACTTCCACCAAGATCCCAAAGTGGATCTAGGATAACGGTCCAACACCAGTCAGTGTCTATGTTTATGCTTTTAATTATATTATACCTCTTGTTTTGTTATCAGAAAATTATACTTAGACTTGATCTTAACTTTAATATCTTTACCAGTTCCAATAAAGACCATGTAAACATGTAAATGAACATGAGCTAAATATAGCCTTCTTTCTATAGTCCTAGGTGCTGACGGGCCTTTAAACAAACAAAAACTAAATTAAAATTCAGTGCATAATGAAACCTGGAAACAGCTCAAATACCTTTTCAGTGGGGAATGGATAAAGGAACGATGGTACAATATACAGTGGTATTTAGGAAGGAGCTACTGATACATGCGTCAACATAGAAGAACCTCAGAAACATTATTCTAAGTGAAATAAGCCAGACTCCAAAGGTTGCCTGCTGTATGATTCAATTTGTATGACATTCTGGCAGAAGTAAACCTAGAAAGACAGAGAGCAGCTCAGTGGCTGTGGGAGATTGAGGACGGGGGAAGAGCTTGAGGCATGGAGGAATTTGGGGGGTGACAGAACCGCTCTATAGCTTGATTGTTGTGGTTATATGACCATGAATACTTGTCAAAGCGCTCAGAACTGTATACCTAAAAGTGTAAATTTTACTGCATGTAATTTATACCTTAATTTTTCAAAATTGAAAAAATTATCAATGACTAATGCCTGCATTCACCTTTTCAATAAATATTTACTGATCACCTACTGTATTCCAGACACTCTTAACTGACCATGTGTTTAAGCAAACTAATCCCAATGTGTATAATGCATTGGAAAGCAAATTACTCTACCAGTTCCTTAAACGTGATTTACAGCCAAAACAATGCATGAAAGATTTTGGCAGTGAGGAGAAATGGTGGCAAGTTTTTCTTTAATCTATAACTGACAAACTATTGAAGTCTGGTGTGAAGACATGTTGCAGCCAATGGATTTGACACTCTGAGCACCAATTTAGAAAATCATTTTTAGATGATGATCGGTTATGTGAAGCTCACATTTTGGTGCAAGGAGAACTAGAATTTCTGGTGGGAAGAACTGGGGAAGGAACATGGTGAGGGAAGTGAGGGCAACCTGAAGTAATGAGGTGGAAAAAACAGACGACTGGCTTAGGAGGACTGGAGATCTTGCTAGCCTTGCTCCTAAGTAGGTCAAGGTCAGTTGGGCTTCCTGGACTCATTTCTCTCATCCATAAAATGAATGACCTGGGAAAGTGGGGAAAGTACTGATTACACCATGCAGAGCTCCTCTCCTGATCACCCGAGTGACCTCGGACAAGTCATCTGGCCTCTGAGCTTTAATTCTACTAAACAAGAGATTTCATGGTTGCACAACAATGTTAATACCATGGAACTGTACACTTAAAAATAGTTATAATGTTAACCTTTGTGTTATAAGCATTTTACTACAATAAATATATATTTAAATTTAAAAAAGAGATGTAGACAAAACAATCTTTTGGGTAATGTAGTTTCATCTTTCCTCTTGAGATAAAATCCAAATTTCTTAACAAAGCTGCCCATGGGGTATTCAGGCCCGGGGCAAATATTTTTTGTGGGGCTCCTTCTACAGAAACACCCCAAATCAGCTTATCAGCACCATTCTGGCAGCCCAATCTCATGTGATCTCCCACAAAAAATATTGGACCTGCCAGCAGGAGTGACCTGCTTGTCTGACTGCTATTCTGGAACCAGGATCTGGCCCTTGGGCCCCAAGACAACCCCATGGTAAGAGTCCTGGGGCATATGGTTGTCCCCACAAGTGGGATAGAAGATTAAGAGCACCCAAGAGAGACACAGAGAGTCTAGGCAGGTCCCAGTCTGTGCTCTGGGAATCCCACCCAAATGGCACTGTCATATCCAACTTGTCCGAAACACAAGAGGAGAATTTAGAAAAATTTGAAGAAGACCCTCCAAAGTCCAAGCCCCCTGAGGCATAGGCCCACCCTGGGGGCAGGGGAATAAGGGTAAGGGTAGGGGTGTTTAAGCAATTTTCCGTGCCTAAGGGTGATACTTGTTAATTTAATTTATAAATTCTGTCTGATCTGTCTCAAATGTATCACAGTGTCTCTCACTCTTGGCGTGTGACACACACATATAGAGGGTGTCCCAAAATTCATGCAAGAAGTAATTTTGATAGCAAACAGGTTTATAATTAAAGATAGTAAATTTTCATTTCTCAACAATGAAAACGCATTGTTCTTTCATGTAGCGCTCCATTTTTAATAACCCTGAACTGTCAGCTGTCACACTTTTTTTTTCATTGGCAACACTTTTTTTTTCATTGGCAACACTTTACCGCATGAATGACGCAAAATTCAAATCTTGTGTAAATTTTGGGACACCCTATAGTTTCTCTACTTGTAACGCAGGATCCCCCCTGTCCCCCACTCATCAGTTCATTTACTTAACTAATCCCTATTCATCTGGAAGATCTTAGAAAACACTTCCTCCTAGAAATCTATTCAGATCCCTGGGTCTGGGTAAGTGACTCATGTGGGCTATGTCTTAAAGATGGATCTAGGATCTTAGAATCTGTCTTCTCTTTTTCTTTCCCAAATCAGTTCACCAGAATATGAAAAATAAAAGATAACAAAATTCCTCAGGAGAAAATAGAAATTTAAGTATGCATCCTTTTTTTCTAGAGGCTGGGAGGAATAGTCACTCTGCATTGAATTCTGAGGAAAGAAGCCTGCATCCGGCAGAGGGAAGGTGAGTATCAGCCCCTGCCCAAGCTAAAAGTAAGTTAAGTGTTCCTTGTGGCCTTATACAGCTTTCACTCATTCATTAATTTATTCATCCACCCATCTTTTTTAAAGATTTATTTTATTGTTTTTGACAGAGACAGAGACAGAGAGGGAGACAGAGACAGAGAGAAGGGGGAGGGCCCAGAGCAGCCTCCACAGTTGTATGTCATCAATTTTTGACATGGTTTCATTCCACACAGGTGGGCGGGGGCCACACAGGGTGGGAACTGGGCTGGGGGCTTTTCACATGAGGGGCACTCCCCCTCGAGCCAGGGACCAAACCGGGGGCAAGGACCAAACTGGGGGCTTCCCACATGGGAAGCACACCCTAGTTCAGCATATGGGTCCACATGAGCTGGGGCCAGGATTCAATCATTGGTCCCCACAACTGTAAAGCAAGCGCTTAACCTGCTGAGCCATCCTGGCTTCTCCTTTCACCCATCATTGTTCAATAATTCAACAAACATTTATGGCTTTCTATATTCATGGCACTAAGGCAGATCAGGGGGATGGGGAGGGAAGACTATGATAGAAGGTCTTCACTATCAAGCACTGTGAATGTAAAAGACACTTAAGAGAAAGAAGTAATGACAAGGTCAGGTCTGCAGACAAATGATTCAATGTGCCCCTCCAAAGATGGGGTGGGGGTGGGAGTTGAGGAGGGAGTGTGGAGGCCTCTAATATTTACTCTACCCTCTAAAACAGCTCCATGGTTAAAGGAGAGAAACCTCACTCACAGAGGTGCTGAGAAAACAGAGTGGATGACTTCTGAGAGGTTTTGCTGAAAAACCTCTGATTAATGTCTAACTCTATAGTTGATTTTGGACTGGTAAAGAAAAGGAAGTTTCTCCTCGTATTTGTTCCAAATTTCCCTAAAGAAAGAATTCTAAAGCATTTGTTCCATGACTTGGCTAGATTGAAACACAGATACTGGCTGTACAAAAAGCTGTAGCCCCCTTCAATACAAACAGATGAAGGCACAGAAAAGGTTGGTTTGCATGGCCCAAAGGAAGAAATTCCAGTGCTGAAGATTTAATGTTTCAAATGTGGATTTGTGTCATGATTGACAAACTCCAACCTCCTCAGGCATCATTAGCCCTAGAAAAATCTTAATGACTGGAGATGTAAAATCAAGAAGACATCATCATAAGTACCAGAAAAAGAAAAACCTCACAAAATTAAAAAGCAAAACAAACAAACAAAACCTAGAAATGAATAAAAAGTAAAAATGGAAGCAAATGATTTCCTTTTTTTTTTTCCATCCCAGTGAACAAACTCTGGGGTTAACTACACCTGTGATCGTCATAAATTTTTTGGGGAAAAAAAAAAAATGAGTTCTAGGTGAAACCATCAGTGAATCCAGATCTCTTGAGACTAGAAAACCTGAAATTGGTATTCTTCCTAGTGCCTCCCTTAGATGCATTACAACTCTGCAGTTTTAAGGTGAAGTCAGGAAATCTAAAATCAGAAAAATGCTAAGGCAATACCAAGGGTTTAATTAATCCTCACCCAAGACCATTACATTATTACTGGTAGATTACTGCCTTCTCTTTCAGAGTTTTAAAATTAGTACAATTGACTCTTCAAATAAGACAGTCATTGACATGAAAATGAGAAATAAGTTATTGGTCCGTATAGCTTTATGAGAGCAAAGATATTTCCTAAAGTAATTTAAATCGAATGGCTTTTCACACATTTGCTTGTCTTGAGATGGGCAATGGCATAAGTACATCTGTCTTATCATGAAAGCCCTAAGAGAAGCAGGAATTTAAGCTTTAATTTGTACACCTGGAATTTCTGGTGTATTTTTTCTTTCCCATTTGTTGGCTTTACACAGACCTGTACTATACTGGAAATGGCCAGATGTGACACCATGATTGCAGTTCTTTAATTTCATGTAGTTCTATAATAAAACAGTATAAGCCACATTATACTCAGGCTGATGGATTGATCTAGAGACCTCCAGGGATTATTCAAAGGCAGGGAGAAAAGATGTTGCTGAGAAGGTGAATGTTTGTGGAATTCTCTTAGACTTAGGGTTCCAAAGCATGGGGCGTTTTTCCTCTTGTCTTGTTTAGTAGTAGAATCCAGATTTTATTCATAGCAGCAGTGTACACTACTTTAAAAAAAATCGACATTTTCCAGTTTTCCTTGCACCTGACAGTGATCACATGACAGAGTTCTGAGAAGGAGATGGGGAGATTTTAGGATGGAGTATATCTGTGGCCCATGTCTAATTTGCAGATGTTTTTGCTTGGCCTATAAAAATTTCTTTGGAAAAAAAACACCTGGATAAATTCTCATAAAAACTCATGTTTCTAGCTTCTTAAAAAATGGGATGTGATCCTTCTTGCATTCTCATATTGCAGTGTTAGGTTGCAACTCAGTAACGACACAATCCCCATTTTTTCTTTTAAAAAAAATTTTTTTTTAATATTTATTTTATTTTATTATTGTTTTTGACAGAGAGAGAGAGAGAGAGAGATACAGAGACAGAGACAGAACTGAACTGGGGGAACTCCCCAGTTCAGCATGTGGGTCCGCAAGGGCCGGGGCTGAAGGATTCGATCCTCCGTCCCCAGCACTGCAAAGTGAGCACTTAACCCACTGAGCCATCCCGGCTTCCCCCAATCCCCATTTTTTCCTGTTGTCGTATCAGCTGCTGTATTCCTTTTTTCACCTGCCTCGCCCTGCAAGCATTTGTTTTATATACCGTACCTTGCCTTATAGGCTGTGTTTCTCCCACTTTTTCCCTTCTGTGTCTTATGCCATGTTTTATCTGCCTGTGCCTTATCCCTGGGTGACAGATGTGTCTCAAAACTCACTGTTATCAGGAATATCTGAATTACCATGCCCAGTGAGGGATTTATCAAGGCTGGAGCATGTGTGAGTAAATGAATAGGATTATTATTCACTCACTTTAATATTTTTAGTTACTGGCCCTGAACTTGGATCACAGGTCACATTTCTTTTCTTTTTTTTAAATTTATTTTTCAATTACAGTTGACATACAATATTATACTAGTTTCAGGCATAAAAAATAGTGGTGAGACATTTATGTACCTTGTGAAGTGACAACCATGATAAGTTTAGTTCCCAAATAGCACCATACAGTTATTACAATAGTATTGACTATATTCCCTATATGGTAGTTTTTATTTCTGTGACTATTTTTATAAGTGGCAACTTGTACTTCTTAATCCCTTTCACCTTTTTTCATAGGCCATATTTCAAGGTGAAGTGGACGACATGAAGCCTAAAGGTCTTAGATTGCTCATCCAATCTTAAATGTTAGAACTGTGTTACAAGGCAAAACTACAGAAGCATTTACCATATTCTTTTACCAAAGGCAGCATTGGAGGACATGTGGTAGGGAGGTAAGTGATCCTACCTCCTGTGCACCACAAAAGCTAACAATGCATGGTTTGATCATTCATTTACTTGACAGAATGTATTTTTACCATTTTTTTTCTCACATCATTCAAAGGGACCATGAGTACCACAAATTATCCCCATTAAAAGAAGAAGTAGTTTCTTCATAAACCTCTCTAAGCTCAAGATTCAAAGGACTTTTGCATTCCAGGACTTCAGAATTGAGCGAAAAACCTATCTCTACTGCTCCTGATATTAGAGATTTTGATTATCTCACTTCTTAGCCTTTACCATTCTGAAATGTAAAATGCTCCCACTTTCTTTCACTTGGCCTTATAAGGCAGCCTTCTGTACAGTCAATGAAATTCTTGCTTTTCATCAACCCAGCTGTCCTTCCTAGCACTTTTCCCAGGGTCATTGTAGCTTTCTTTAGCTTTGGTAACCAGGGGTACACAAAAATTTACTGGAAAGATATATATATCTTTCCAGTAAATTTATACATATATGTAATATATATATATATGTGTGTGTGTGTGTGTGTCTAATTTGCATGATAGTTAACAATGGGAAGATCATTCGAGCCATGTGCCACTTTAGAGTGACATCCTGCAATGATGTTACTCCTTTGGTCATAACCAAACATAGAGAGCATAGATTGCTTTTGTATATAGATTTTGATGTCTTTGTTAGCTACTTTTTCTTATATTGTTTTTGAGTTTGCCATTTAATGACACAGTACAGTGATTCTAAAGTACGGTCCTTAGGCAACGCCACCTAGGAGCTTATTAAAAACGTACATTCTCAGCCCTCATTCCAGACCTACTGGATCAGATGCTAGGGACAAGCCCCAACAATTTTGTTTTTATAAGCCCTCCAGGTGAATCTGATGCACACTCAAGTTTGAGACCCAATGATATAGTGTTTTGTAAGTAAATGAAATATGATAGAAAAATTCATGGAAAAGGAAATTTCTAGTTAGAATTAGAAAAACTGGACTGTAAAAGAATGGACTGTCATGAGTATCTTATATTGCTTTCTTGCTTGTTATTGTCTATGGCTAGTAATACAATCACTGGCAATGTATACAAGCTATCAGTTGCTCATGTGTAAAGTAGCACTATCTAGATTTAATGATCTTACTAAAATTAGCAAAGGGGAAGGAAGAAATGTGAGAATGGAGAAAATAATTTAATCTGAGAAAAATTGAAATATTCATACATGCACAGATTAGCAGGGAGAACACAGATACCAGAAAGGAAAAGCAACATAAAGAAATATTAGTGATGGACCCTCCTAATAGGTAATGGCAATTCTCCAGTTCTGAGTGGAATCAGCGAGATGCTGAAATAAAGGGAGGATTCTGAGAATGAGAGCTTCCATTCATTTAACAAATGATTATTGAGTACCTACTCTACATTAGGCATTGTTCCAGGGGCCATTGTTCTTGTCCAATAAAGGATAAGTAGAAATGGTCCCTGCCCTCACAGAACCTAGTCTAGTGGGTGTAATGAATCACTTACTAGCCAACTGTAATACAGTGTGATAGAAGCCATGTTAGGGGACATGAGCTGTGGGAGCTCAGAGGACAGCTGCTGACCCCAGACTTGGCATATGGGAGTCTTGGCGATAATGACTATTATGATGTTAAGAATAGAAACATGATGTAAGAGCAAACGGAAGGTAATTAGTAAAGTATTTCTCTGAAGCTCATTTCTAATGATCTTTCTGAGGTGGGAAACATTAATTTCAGTTGGGGTTTTAATAGAAAATCTGTGTTTTGAGGACTTGTTATAGAGGGGAGAAATCTTGGACTATGGAAATCAATATTCTTGGCAGAAGCAATGGACTGGGTCCAGAGCCTTCTCTGAAACCATTTCTAACCTTAGGAAGCACAAGCAATTATAACATTGGAGAGATGGCTCAAACTAAAAGAAAAAGACCTTTTTTTTTTTTTAATTTTAATTTCTGAAAATCGAAGACTTGACTATTTTTCCTAATAGGAGAATATGGCTTTAACTGCTCTGAGATCCTCTCAGATTGAATTACAGTCATAAAACCTCCTAAGCATTAATAGCTATAAGAATATATGAGGTCTGTGTTCTTGGGTCCCCTGTGAGTAGGAACTTTTGTAGGACTATTGCTGATATAGCAGGAGATGGCTGATGGAATTCCAGGGGAAGCCCAGTACCCCCCAAAAAATAATAATAATAAAAATAAAAAAATAAAGAAAGAAAAGAAAGAGTATAGACAGGCTGGGATTAATTTTTTTAATTTTATTAAATTTATTGGCGCAATATTGATTAATAAAATTTATTTTATTTCAATGTTTTGGTTGTTTATATTTTTTATTTATTTACTGAAAAAATTAATTTTAAAGCAGGCAACATTTACTGAAGGCTTACTGTGTGTCAGGCTTTCAGTTCATCTTAAATCTGTAACTTTATAAATTCACAATTAGTTGTTAATGTCAAGAGAGATAAGAGACAATAGAAAGAATATGGCCATGTGTAATTTTTATCAGGTCCAGTCAAATAGCCATTTTATTAATTTATTTTAAGTCAGGCAAAGTCATGGAGGCTATAATTGAGATTAAAAGTTGTTGAATATGTAAATAAAAATAATCTTTGGGATTATTTTTTTTCAGGTTTCTTCTAACCCCTTTACATGAATGGGCAGCAGCTACATATTTGTGTATAAACTATACAAGTTTCCATTTGAGTCAGTGGATTCTCCATTTCTCAATGATGGTTTGTTCCCATTGATTTTGTTCAGTCTTGCAAAGTATCCTGAGTACATTGTCACCATTACAATCAAGTAATTCTAATTAGTCCTTCTTTGTGGATATCACAGGAAAGGAAGTCTATATATTATTCTTTCAGTATCTTAATTTGTGGCAAATAATTCAGCCCTGAATTATTATTGAGCAATAATTCCATTCTTAAGCAAATCCTTTATCCCACCAAGATCGAAGGATTCCACTTCTTCTTAGAGTGACTTTCTCCCTCTGACATGTTAAAATAACCTCTTCTGATTGGTTTTAGGGACACTTGCAAGGTGCTCTTCAAAGTGGTTTTGTTGTATTCATATTCTCATGTATAATTGATTGGGTTGCTTTATTTTCTTCACATCAAGTTCCCTTACCAATTTGGGGGAAATGCCCTCTCTTCTTTGATAATTTATATGGCTCCAGCAGTTCTCTTGTTTTTTTAATTTATTTTTATTGGAAAAAAATTTATTTATTT
>PVKE010036006.1:0-16600 GCA_004027555.1 Craseonycteris thonglongyai
AATATCTTTATGGTTTTGATCTTTAAACTATTTTAGACATATTATTTTCTTGTCTTTGTCTAAGTAGGCAATTATCCCAGTACCTTTATAGACAAGGTAAATCTTAAAGGCATATGAATGGCCTAAATTCGTATTTAAATCAGACAAATGCTTGCATTGTTTGGCCATAGCCACAAATGTTAGACCCATCTCTCCCCTTTGCCCTGTCTTTCATTTGGGAAAAAAAAAAAATGCAGTTATAATCTGCAGTTAAAATGTGGATGTGAGATTTCTTTTTTTAGAAGTAAAAACACTAAAAAAAAAAAAAGTCAGTGTGGCAGGAGTCACATACTAAGAATTAACTTTGCAGTCAAGACTAGAGGGAAGCAATACAAAGCCCTGGGACAGCCCGCTGAATATGCTTTGCACCTCCTTTGACCTTGCACTGAATGGGGGTGTGGAGAGAGGCTGTCTTCCTTTGCGCAGTGGGCATGGAGGCTGGTGTCAGGGAGGCGGTGGAGGGGGAAGGGCCAGGGACTGACCTCACTGCCTCCTCTGTCTTCAGTACATGATGTTAAACTAACCTGGGAAAAAAACAAGGACCCTCAAATATCTGATAGTCATTATTAGCAATGTTTGAAGGCCATCGTATGGCCTTCAAAGGCAGGAGCCAAAAAACAATGTCAGACTGCGGGAAGGACAGAAAAGCATTAAAATGTTCAAGTCCCAGTTGGGATTGGTTGGGTGTATATGGATTTTTAAGACATAGAGCATGTTCAGTATCTAAATTGAGAACTTTTCATGCCTTATTCAAGATTTGGCCCCATCTATTTAATTGTGTAAAGATGCCTTTGGTGATATTCTGGGAAGATGGATGCACTAATAAAAATGAATGCATTCCATGCTTCCCAGAGGACTGCCCTGAGATTCATACCACTGAGAATGCTGGCCAACAGCCACAACTGAGCAGCTGTTTCAGACCAGTCACAGTGTCCTGGCAACTCTTCAAAGGAGTCCTAGAAGGCAGGGTGGGAAGGTGCAAGGGGGGAATAAAAGAACACCTACTCCTCATTTAAAAACCTGGAGCAGCCAGCCAGGTACGATGGCATTCCCACGTGCGAAGGAGGCTACACTCCCACTTCTCTCCCTGCGTTTATAAGGTTTTAGTAATGAGCAGTCTCCAAACACTCATTTCTTCTAGCAACCTAAGACCAGGGAGGAGGTGTGTGAGACAGACCCCTGACCTGAGAGCATGAAGGGTGTTCTATTAGGTGACTCTAGCTTCCATAGGGGTGTGTTAGGAGCTTGTTGACCCATAGGTATATGATAAAATGCAAATTTAGGTGACCTAATTATAGAGCTTCCAGTTCCTAGGTTCTGCATTTCATTTAACTTCCCTGAAACTGATGGTCCTCTCCCACTGTCTGAGAAACCAAAACTCACAGGTGTCTACGTCCAGGTTGCTGAAGCCCTGATTCTGACTAGTGGGAGGAGGAACTCTGAAAAAGGATGTAAATGCAAGAGAGAAAAGGCTGTTGTCTGCTTTGGTGGTTTGAGTAGGAAACAAACAAGAGAATGGGCCACAAAGCTCTCCCATGGCAGGGGGAGTGTTCAGTGTTGCTTTCCATTGTTATTAAGCTTTGAAGCCAATCCACCTGCTCTCCATGCACCTCTACCCACATGGAAATAATGTCCAGGCATTCAGTAACCCTTGTCCTTATAGTCTCCTGTTTGAGAAGATATGTGAACATGTCAGGAGTTCTGACTGTTGAGGCTGAGTCATGAATTTCCATCCCATACCTGGGAGGGGGAGGGGTGACATCACTCCATACTGGGTCTTTGATTAGCTGCAGAATACATGCTTTTCTGCCCTGTTAGTGGAGAGAGTGCAGAGTTGGCCAATGGCCATGTATCAGGGTGTTAGGCTATTGGTTAGACTCCCCAGTGAATTGCTAGAAGCTCAAATTCAAGCTGAGTGGTGCTTAACATATTTGTCCAGCAGTCTCAAAATTAGCAGGCCCAGCGCAGGGCAAGTCCCAGGAGCTAGACAAAACCCATGTTGCAAATAGCATTTCTAGCGTGAAATTATGGGTCATTCAAAAATTTCTTATTTCATTTGACTGTTGACAGCTGATTCTTTTCTGACACATTTTTTTTCTTTTTCTTGCAGCCCAATTAGTGTGGGCAATTAGATGGGCCTCAGTGTTATTTCATGATGGAAATAACATTGACCAAAGGAAAAAGAGAACTTGAAACTCAGAGTTGATCTCAACACCAGAGCCGAGAAAAATATTTTGCTGCCTATTAGCATCTTAATAAGACTGAATTTGAGCCTCCAAATTGCTGGGTTTTAATTTGGCTCCAGACACGGCTTTTTTGCACGTCTCATTGCTTGATTGGAACACAAGAACAAAAACTTGGTGGTGACATTCCAATTTGTGCTTTGTCCTGTTTCTCTACTGTGGACCTAACTCCTCTCTCTCTCTCTCTTCCCCTCCCCATAGTGCTGGCACTTTGCCTGTCACCTTCCGTTGCCTGGAAGAAAATCTAGGGATTGATAAGCGCGTGACCAGATTTGTCCTTCCGGTGGGAGCAACCATTAACATGGATGGTACAGCCCTTTATGAAGCAGTGGCAGCTATCTTTATTGCCCAAATGAATGGTGTTGTCCTGGATGGAGGCCAGATTGTGACTGTGAGGTAAGTGAAGTGGGGGTGCTGTTGCACCGAAACCACCTCTTACCCTACTCCCTTCCTCACTAAGTTCGTTTGACAGGGGCCACTGGAAGTTCAGTTCTCCTAGCAGAAGACTGATGAAGGAAATGACACAGAAGAGGAATTCATGGCGGTCTCAAAGGGAAAAGATGGCAAGCCGGATCATGCCAATGCCTTCTGTGTGTGTTGCCCATATGACATGGCTTTGGAAACTTGATATTATTTGAATTTTAACAACCCTGTGCTATTGCAAGGCAGTTGTTTCTATGCCTGTGTAATAGATGAGGAAGCACAGGCTTCGAGGGTTTGGGAGTCCGTCCAAGGCTACACCATTAGTAATGAGCAACAGCGCTGGGACTGGGGCTGACGCCACAAGAGTCTGGATCTGGTTTTTCTGTCATTAAATTATGCTCCCTTCAGCATCCTGGTGGGGGTGAGGGCAGAAATGATGAAATACAGGAGGGAAGTGTTTCCTCAGTACAACGTAAAACATTTTATTACCAATAAATAGCCTATATTTTCATTTCTGCTAAAGCTGTTTTTACCATATGTATGCATCATTTAAAAGAAATTCAGAAAGAACATTTTCCCAAGAGGCCATTACGAACACATTGCTTTTCCATAAACATAAAGATCACAGCTATTTGCATATATTAATTTACCTAACTCCCACAACCACCTTATGAATGATGTGCTTGCCTTTGTCAGCTCAGGCTGCTATAACACAATACCATCGACTGGGTGGCTCAAATTGCAGACATTATTTCTTGCAGTTCTGAAGGCTGGGCAGTCCGAGTTCAAGGTGTAGGCAAGTTCAGTTCCTTATGAGTACCCTCCTCCTGACTTGCCTATGACCTCCTTCTTGCTTTTTGCTCATGTGGCCTTTCTTGCCTTTCCTTGGTGCATGGAGAGAGAGAGATAGCTCTCTTATGTCACCTGCTATAAAGGCACTGACCCCTTTGTGAAACCTCCACCCTCCTGACCTAATTACTTCCCAAAGGCTATGAAGAGTGGTGTTTCAGCATATGAATCTGGGGGGCACACAACTTAGCCCATAGCAGCACTATAGGGGATCCTCGGTCTTCTCATCTGTATAATGGAGACAATAATCATACTCTAGAGGAGCCGAGAGCATTGTGCCCATTACCTAGTCACCTGCCAATAAATGTTAGCTACTAGTATTGCTATCATTACTAATGTTCAATAAAAATACTCCTAGAAGATGAAAGAAAAGAATGTGGTCATGACACAGTAAGGGACAAACACGCTCAGGTCAGAGTTGCAGCCTTCTAACTCGTGACCTAGTAGATTGCGTGTCAGACTGATAACCTCTCTTACTTTAAAACTCAAAGATGACAATAGCTCCTTAATGAAGCCCCTTCTTGTGAGGCCAAAGATGGTTTCTGGTCCTTGAATTCTTGGCCTTGAAGGCAACCACACTTCCCATTAACTTCACACCATTGGAGGAGAACATAGATGCGACAGTGGACCAGTGACCACGTGATTGGGGCTTATTAATTCATAGAGGGATCAAGGGACGTCAGAAGCCAGCATGGCATTGGAATCAAGCGGACGGGTTCAGATCCCCACAGACCATGTTCAAGCTGTGTGACCCTACATTTCTCCAGCTACCCAATCCATGGTTTTCTTATGTGGAAAGCAGGTACATAGGAACCTTGCAGCGCTGCTGTGAGGTTCTGCTGTGATAACATATGTACAATGCTGGGCACAGCATCCAAGAACCAGCCCAAGAGAAGTGAGCCAGAAGCCCGGGAGGACAGGAGAAGCCGGAAGGGATAGAGGAGTGGAGGGGCGATCACTGCCCAGGGTGCCACTGCAGGACTTTGAATTGCACAGACACTCTACCCATGAGGGCATGACGGGGCTGAAGGAACCCACTGCCAGGAAGCATTCTCTTTATAGGATTGTCACATACAACCACACACTGTGGCCCCATGCAAAGGGATGTATAAGCGTGACTCATACCAGAAGCATTTGATGCTGTGAATAAAACGGTTGAGGCCAGGATCCTTGGAACTTGGGAAGTTTCCCTTCCCTGGCGCTCTATCCATGTCAGGCAAATAGCTGAGAATTCCTACCTTCCCGCTCTGGAGGCTTTAGGGGAGTTTTCATTGCCAAGCAGCCTCCCCCTGCGGAGATTTCAGTAAGAATAATAATGGACATGTATTAGGGTTTGTAATGTGCCTGGCCTCTTCTAAGTGCTTTTTACTTATTCCTGATGACCCCATGAGTGAGACACCATTGTTATCTCCTTATTTATTTATTTATTTTATTTTAATTTTTTTGATAAAGAGAGACAGAGACAGAGAGAAGAGGGAGGGCCCAGAGCAGTCTCCATAGTTGTACATTAGTTTTCGGTATAGTTTTGTTCCACAGGTGGGTCTAGGGCCACACAGTGCAGGAACTGGATTGGGGACCTCCTGCATGGGAGGGAAGCTCACTCCAATGAGAACTGAACTGGGAGCACACCCCAGCTCAGCATATGGGTCCACATGGGCCAGGGCTGAGATTCAATCCTCAGTCCCCGGGGCTGCAAGACAAACACTCAACTTGCTCAGTCACCCCAGCTTCCCCATGATCTCCTTTTTTACAGATAAGAAAGTAAAGCACAAATTGGTGAAGTTGCCCCAACTCACTTGGTTAATAAGTGGCAGAGCTGGGATTTGAACCCAGGTCATTCAACTCCAGAGCCTTCAATGACAATCACAGCACACTGCTGCCTGCTATAACCCAGATGGATCCAAGGCAAATGGAATGCTCTAAACCCTGACGCCAGCCTCATAATTGGTGGGGTGGGCAAGAGCACAGATGCGTTCTGTACATTTCACGTAGAGGAGGTGCCGTTCCTTGTAACAGGCCTAAGTAGAGAAGGATGGTGATATGGAAGAACAATGCAAACCACGAAACGTTGTGGGGCTTCCCTTTCCGTATATGTGAGGTTAGATAAATGCAGGTCCCTCCCACCTGTAAGATCCCAGGATTCTGTGCTTGGGCTTACTGATCGTCTGGACTTGTTTAAACCAGTTTAGGAGCCTGATTCTTCATTTGGAGCTGGAGGAGTGACTCTAGAAACTAGAATTTTACTAGTGTGAAGAAATCACACCCTTTCCCCCTCTCCCCCACCCCCACTTCCTTTTCAGTCCTCACAAAAGCAAATTGGGAATCTGTATTTTCAGAAGCATCCTTCCACTGAGATAGGACAGCTTTTCTAAATGGCACCTAGAAAGGAGGAGAAAACGTCTTTGCCCTTTGCTGGACCACAGAGGCCCTTGGAGAGGGGACTTGAAGTCTAGGCTAAACGCTCTTCCGGAGGCAGCTTGAGAACGGTGCTGGGTGTGCTGTTGGTATTACTTGGAAAGCAAATGATGAGATGCCTCAAAACGAAAACCTCCATTATTTCATTATCATTTTTTGGCACCCTCTGTCTGAATAATGGATTTTCCGGCTCAGGATGAAACGTCCAGGCGTCTGAAGCTCAATGTCATTTGGAATCTGTTTATTTGTTCCCCTGGTGTCTACTCAGTTGGGTCTGGACGTTTGATATTTTGAGTTCTCATGTGAACATTGGCAATGTTCTTCTCAGCCTCTGGCCACATAATCCACATGTCTGTCTCCTGTGCTCACAGACGCACAAAGGCGTAATAAGCAGAAACGCCTGCAGGGGTGTTCCTGTTGGGGGGATTCAGGATGACTTGTTCTTCCTTAATGTATTCTTACCTGCTATGAGAGCCGCACTTACCTTATTGGAGTCTTGTGATACTTTAGGCTAATGGGCTACCAGGATGGAGCCAGGTTCCAATCCATGGAATTATAAGCCTACATCACAGTTGAGCAGAATCCACCTAGACCCGAATTCCTGGGTCGTGGTGCTCTTGATTTCGCTGTATCTTGGAAAGGAACTGGAATCGTGTGACTGCTGAGAAAATGAGAGCTTCACGTCGCCAGGGACCGTTTGGCCAGGGCCTTTCTCTTCCCATGACCGCCTTCTCTGTTTCCACAGCCTCACGGCCACGCTGGCGAGTATCGGCGCGGCCAGCATCCCCAGCGCTGGCCTGGTCACCATGCTGCTCATCCTGACGGCCGTGGGGCTGCCGACGGAGGACATCAGCCTGCTGGTGGCCGTGGACTGGCTGCTGTAAGTGCCTGGGGATGGGGTTGTGCGCGGACAGGATCAAGGCCACAGCCAAGACGTTGGCCAATCCTCGTCGCAACGCCCTGCTAAACTCCCTCCCTTCTTCCCTCTAACATTTATTGAGTGCCGACTTGGGACCCAAAGAAGAAAAAGATAGAGTCCTCAAGGGACTCACAGTGTAGGGGAGGAATCTGATAAATTATAATAGAGTTAAAAGCAAGGCAAGTAGGAACCAACTAGATTCAGACAGAGGGCCTCAAACTGTTATGCCGAGTGGATAAAGCACAAAGGAGTATAGACTGTATGACTCCGTGTACATGAAGCTCTAGGAAAGACAGTATAATCTCCAGCAAGAGAAAGAGATCTGTGATTGCCTGAGCCCAGGAGGAGGGACGTGAGGATGAACTGGGAAGTGGCACAAGGGCATCTTTAGGAGTGATGGAAGTGTTCATATGCACAGGTATACCCAAATGTCAGACCTCATCAAGCGTGCGTTTAAAATGGGCACATGCCCGTAAATTACTCCTCACAAAGTAGATTAAAAGATAGCCCATCAAAGGGTAGTGATGGGGAGAGGCGCCATCCCAGTCTAGGACAGGAGCGCAGAGTGGAGAAATCAGGAACTGAGGTTTAGGGAAGTCGTGTGGCTTGAAAATGAAGAGAGACTAGACCCTAGGTCTGCTGGGTTTTGGAGGCCACCACATTCATAATCATGAGCGTCTAAAGGCTCAGCTGAACTGTATCTGGTAGGTAGAAGTTTACCCAGGAATACCTACGTGCAGAGGTATCAAGGCCAGCCTGTGCAAAGGCCCCGAGGCAAGACTGTGGGGAATCTACGGATGGGTTTGCATTGTTGAGGCATAAAGTATGAGGCAGGGAGTGGTGAAAGGTGAGGCAAGAGGGATAGCTTCAAACGTCATACAGAGAAGCCTGGACTTGACTGTGTACACATAGCCCAGCTACCTTTCCCAGGGAAGGACGTTTTCCTAGAGTAGGATACTCACTGCTCATTCATAAAGGCAGGTTACTCTAGCCATGCGGTCCCCAGTATGGAGGTTGGAAACAGTCCTTGCTAAGGGACCCTTCAGGCTCTGATGTTTTGTGTGGGTGTACAGTGAGGCTTCCTGTCCAGTCTGGAGTTGAATGGCAGGGGCTGTCATTGACTTCAATGTCAGGAAACTGACAAGTGCTGGCATAGAAGTCCAAGGCCAAAGTACCCACACGTGTATTTATTTATTTGTTTATGATTTATTTTATTGTTGAGAGAAGATGAGAGACAGAAAGGCAGAGAGACAACGAAGGGGGAGGGCCCAGAGCGGTCTCCACAGTTGTACATCATTATTTTTGAACTTAGTTTCATTCCACACAGGTGGATATGGGGCTGTTTGGGGCAGAACTGAACTGGTGGCCTCCCACATGGAAGGCAAGAACCTTCGCCACCATTCTGGTGGTTACCAGTTACACCACAGTTCAGCCTATGGATTTGCACAGGCTGGGATTTGATCCTCAGAGCTCACGGTTACCAGGCAAGTGCTCAACCTGTTGAGCTATCCCGGCATCCCCCACACATGTTTTTAAACTACCCCCATGCCAGTCACAGGTTTTCTGACATTCATTGGCACAGATTATAAAAGCCAAAAACCACGTTTTATGGACTTGAGTTTCCTCAATGCTCCAAAGAGAAAAACATGCAAGTAAGTGGTGGAAGGGAAGGACATCGAGGGGGGCAGGAAGGAAGCCTGGTCCTTCCATAAAACTTCCTGCCCTTGAGGTTTAGGTTAGAAATGAGACGTGGCTCCCTGGACATACTCTCCTCACCTCAAGAGGGCTGTGAGGGAGGTCAGGGATCTTCCTGACTCTTTCTTTCCTCACCAGAGAAGTGCTCTGCAAATGCTTTTTGTGGGAAGGTGACGAGCACATGAAATAGCCTCCTATCTGTCTCTGCCCATCTCTCTCAGCTGCTGCTGGTGGCCCTTCCTGCTTGTCTGGTTGTCCTCTGCGCCCTGTGCTGGCCCTTCTCAGCACATCTGTAGACAAGGCAGTCTTGGGACAGTGTGGGGGTGGAAGGATTGGGGGAGGCTAGGATGCAGGAGACAGAAGAGTGAGGCAGGACTGAGTTGCGGAGGACCAAGGGGAAATGAAGACATTGGCAACAGTTTGGAGACAGAACACACAATAGGAGCTCGATAAATGCACGCTATAGTTAAGCACAGAATTGCTGCGTGATAGCCGCAGGACTTTCCACCCAAGAAGAACAACAGAGGAAGCTATAAAAACCTCATCGGCCTCTGTGACTTCTGCCTAGAGTCTCCCACCTCTTTGCCCTTGATCTTCTCATAAACAGGCCATTCTCACACATCTCTTGCCTGCTGGCATGACATTGCCTTGTTTTGTTCTTGGGCTTTTTTTCTGAGGCCTGAAATTTACCATTAGAGATTCATCTTTTAAAAAATTCTTATTATAGAGGCTGCCTCCCCTCATTATACAAATGCCTTTAGGTTGGGGGAAAAAACCACTAATATTATGAAGAAAAGGAGCTGATAGTTGATGGCTGCCATAGTGTTCTTCACATCTGTTGACAATCCCTGAAAAACCCTAATGTGTGTTTCACACTAGGAACCTGGAATCAGAAGGGTTAAGTCTTTCCTTGTGGGGTCACCACCCCACACAGCTTCCTAGTTAGTACTGAACACCGGGGAGGAGAAGCAGAGAGATCCACAGTCGGAAAGGTTGGGGAAGGCAGAGCTATTAGGGTCACCCCTGGTTCTACATACTAACCAGAGGATTCTTTGTTTTGACTGGTTTTTTGTTTTTTGGTTTTTTTTTTAATTAAAACAAAAAGCCTAAGTGAGGACAAATGGGGTACGATCAAGGTCTTAGCCCCTCTTAGAATTCAAGTCCTCGGCCCCAGCAGGTCAGCCATTGTGGACCTGGGTTTGTTGGCTGTCATGTGCTTCCCAGACTGTTGGACGAAAGTCATGTCATGAACCATCCAGGGGCCTGCCTCCTGCTGACCTGACTGTGAGTGAATGGAACAGGAGCGCCAACCAGGTCTCCGATGCTCACACTTGCTCGGGGAGTGTGTGTGTGTGTGTGGGGGGGGGGGTCCCAATTGCAGGGCCAAAGCGTGCCAGCAGAAGGGAGTTGGCTGAACAACAACAAAAACGATGATACGTTGGGATTAACTGTACTAATGACGGTGCAGAAGAGAAAAGTTGATCCCAGGCTGGCGCGGGGAAGGGAGGAAGGAAGGAAGAGCTGTCCTCTGCTTCTGGAGTCTGCTCTCAGGTGGAGGGAGGCTCTGTGATCAAGGGAAGAGGTGGAGAGGCAGGCACCGTGGGCCTGAGCTCTGCCCTAACCCTCGGTGGGACTTCGGGCAGGTTGTTTACTCTCTGGACCTCAACTATGTCATGTGTTCAATGGGAACAATACCTTCTCAGCTTGAGAACAGTGTCTAGACCAGTTCTAGTGCCCTTCTCGTTGCAAGGCCAGGACTGGGCTCTGCAGGTGATGGATGTTTGTATACAAGCAAGCATGAATGTTCCTTTTAAGAAGAGAAGAAGGGAGGGTAGGGGGTCCTGGGAAAATGTGCATAGAGGTCTGTAGCTAGGTCAGCTCTGCTTTGAATGAATAATAGGGCCACATTCTTTCCCACCAGCAAGCGGGGTTCCGGAAACCCGCTCTTGGTCATGGGCGAGGTGACTGTTGGGTGCCCATTAGCATGTGCGCGGGGCAGGGGAGTGAGTTGAGACGGGGGTCCAGGGGGGGCGGGTCAGTGGGAGAAAAACAGAAAAAGAAAAGGCCAGTTGGGGGAGGGGGGAGGAGGTGCGACAAGGGGATGTATTTTTCCTCTAGGCAAGATTTGTAAGCTTTCATAACTAGCAATTTTTCAATTTAAAACCAAACAAAGCCTGCAGTGACATTTAATGTGCCACACTGTTTGCCAGCTGCTGGAGGCTGGCCAGCCTCATTACTGCCCGCTGAGCCCTGGATGCTATTCAAAGGGCAGGCTTAGCTGCTCAGTAAATGCCATGGTGAAAACCAAGATTCTGGGCCCTGAAAGTGCCCAAGGCCTAGAACACCAGATTGGAGGGGAGGAAGGGCTGGTAAACCAGAACCTTCCCCAGGGTCCAGGAAGCGCTTCGTGTCCGGATCCTCACTGACAGCCCTCTTCCTTTGAAGGAGACGGGACGGGGTGAACACTGGGACCCAGAACCAGGGAAAGGTGATGAATAACTAACTGGGTCTGGCCACATATGAGAGAAAGTGAAAGCCAAATGGATATGTGGCCCATTTGTCATATGAGACTGCTGGTGAGACCATTTCTGGGAACACGTTTGCTAGTGTGAATATAGTCCTTGGAAGGAAGGCCTTAGAAGAGCCTCCACCCTGCAGAGAGGACTCTGAAGCCTCCACCCCTACCCCTGTGCTCAGTAACATCCCTCCCTGGAGAGAATGGAGCAATGATTCTCATATGTGAGCAGGCACCAAAATCCCCTGAGATTTAGGAGGTCTGGGATGGAGACCAAGAGTTGGCATTTCTGACAAGTTCACAGGTGATGTTGATGATGCATCCAGGGACCTCACTTCCGGAAGCCATGGGCTAGAGATGGGGAAGTGAGGGCTTGTGATTTTGAGTATTTGAGCATTTCCATACTTTTTTGAACACCAGTTGACAAGAGTTGACAGCCCATGCATCCCTTCACTGAAAATAGATGGAAAGGGCGCAGATTACTAGTTGGTATAGTACTTAGTGAATGCTCCTTAAGTGTTAGACATGGTTCTAAGCACTTTCCATGGACTTGCTTAAAAGTCACAGTGAATTATAAGGCAGCTAACAGTATTATCCCCATTTTACTGCTGAGGAGTCTGAGGCTCCACTTTAGTGGATATAATATAATGGAATTGGGATTCAAGTCCAGGTCATCTGGCAGTTTCTTGGGGCGGGGGGCAGGGGGAGGTAGGTCCAGGCCTGACAGTTGGGTTCTTATTTCCTTATTTAATACAGACAGAGAGAGACCACTGATTTAATCCTCATTTCATGTCTGGTGGAAAAGAAAAGCAATTCCTCCATCCCCATATCGTTGAAGAATTCGCCTGCCTTATGGTGAAGCTTTCGCTTTGATGTCCCACTACCACTGAATTCTTTCGTGCCTCTTACCTCATCTCCAGTCTGTGTCACCCTCAGCTTGGAATGTGACCCTGTTCTACTCAGCCCTTCCCAGCCCCCCTAAAGTGTCTCTCACTCAATGCAATGTAATTGCAGATCATGAGGGTGGGGTGGGAGTCGCGCTCTTCTGCACTGCGAAATCATCTTTGCACATATCACAAGAGAAGTATGTGCTCATAGAAAAAACAAGGGGAGGGGTAAAGCTCAGGAGAGCTATAAGATGCAGAAGCAAAAAATCTCCCTTTACCTCCAACTGAATCTTGAAGGGCTGTAGAACAGGCCACCTCAGAAGGCGCCTACTGGCATGTGGACTATTTTGAACAGAGGCCATCAAGACCTAGTAAACTCAGGAAAAAATTTTTTTACCTCCTGTTTAACGTCCTGTAAGAATTTAGAAGGTGGCCTGTTTGTACCAGGAAGAGAGCCATTACCAGAAATAACTTCTTCACCTGAGAGACTTATCTACATGGCAGGGCAAACATGTATTTACCAAACGTCTTCTCATCTTCCTGTGAATTGTCTTCCTTCCCTTGGAGCCCTAGGCCCCGACTCCCCTCTCCTTAGCTCAGTATGACACATGAGCCTCAACTGCCTGACTGCTGGGAGTTTCATATTTTTATGGGGTTCCCACATGTACCAAATTAATTTTGTTTTTCTCCTGTTCTTCTACCTTGTGTTGATTTAATTATTAAACGAGCCAAAGAACCTAGAAGGAAAGAAGGGAAGATGTTTCCACCCCTACAATCTCAAGTCTTGTTTCTCTGAAATAATCATTGTTAGTTTAGGTAGCACAACAAGTAAAAGTTTAATATTGGGTCTCCCTTTTCTTTAAAAAAAAAAGTTCTCAGTGGCCCCTGCTCCTTGGGAATCTCTTCCTTCACTTGTTCAGTCTCAGTCCTTGCCCACTTGTTGGGCTTCCTTGCCTCCATCTGTGTGTCTCTCCTCAGCTCTTAGAATAGCTCTGCATCTTCATAGGCAAGGTAATTTGGCTTTTTCTGTCTTCCTTCTCCTCCTTCTAGATCTTTCCCAGAGTCCTAACTTTTCACCACCAAAGAACCCAACTAATGTTTGCTAAACAAACACCAGTTCTCTTTCTAGAGCTATTATGCCCTCCTAAACTAACCATCTGTCCCGCTCTGTCTGCTTCCTCCACATACCTGCCTACCCCTTCCCTATATCATAAACAAATAAAACATGGTATCAGCCCTCAAAAAGCCAATAGTCTAGAAATGGAGACAGATGTGGTCAAAAATTCCCAACAGAGTGTGCTGGGAGTAAAAAGAGGAATGTATAAGACTTGATGGAGGAATAAAAGAGGAAGGAGTCGACTCCTCTTTTCCCTTGGACTAATAACAATCGTGAGCAGCTAGGGTTAACCACCGAATTTATGTCAGGCACGATGTCAGGCCTCTATGTGCAGACTTTGGCCAAGGAGCGCTCAGCTAACCAGCACTCGATGCAGGTTAGCAGTTATTATCTTCTCAACACCCTTGAAGGCAGGTATCACTTTCCATAATTTGCAAATGAGAACGCTGAGTAGGAAAGGTTGCTGGAGCCAGGATTGCAGTCCATGCTAAAATCCAAAGTTCAAATTCAACCAATGCCTCCGTGGGCCACACTCTGCACCCTGCATTCTGAGAGGCAGACACAATCGCTTGTTTCCATGAAGGTTAAATTGAGTCATATGAAATTTCCAATATTTACTGTTTGGGGACCAATAGAAATGGCAGTTTCATATGTCTTGATCCAACAGAAAGAACCAGATGAATGTTGGGTGACCTTGCTCCCCCAGGTCTGTGCTTCTGTGAGAAGCAGGGCTTTTAGTCAACACCACCATCTCCCTGCTAGAGGATTTGGATTCAGGGGTAAAAAGAGAGAGACACCACTTTGGCTTTTCTTCCAGGGAACCAGACTCCATGCCTCGGTGTGAAACAGTATAGTTAAGCACCTCTCTGGTTTTTGGTTCCCATTGGCCCCCCAAACTATGTTATCTGTAGTGAAGCCCATTCAGTTAAACATTCTGTCCCCTTTTGTTCCCTTCTCGTCTCTGTCTCCTTCTCACTATCCTGACATACAGCATCCAGATACAAGCATTGTATGATTTTTTTGTTTTCTATCAAAACATGATTACCTAAATGGTCAGGGCTCCTTGTGAAAAAAAGTGGAAGTGTTTGTGAAGAAATTTTTTTACACATGAACCATAAATTCCCATATCCTGCTTTTGCCCGGAGTTGGACTTCCCCACAGTTGGTCAGACAGTCCCCTGGTGGCCTAAAGAGCAAATCAAAAATTCTCCTGTCTTCTGACCCCTTTATCTATCACTCCCCTCCTTACCTTCTCAGTCAATCTTCCTGAATAAGCTGGTTAAACGTCATGTCTCCATTTCCTCACCTCTCCTTCAATCTTCAACCTGTGGTGCGCTGGCTTCTCTCTGTGCCTCTGTGTTGAAACTGCCCTTAAACTCCGTCAATATGACCTCTTTTGTTGTTACAACCAACAGATACTTTTCCTTATGTGACCTGACCTCGCGGCAGTAAGAGGCATTGTGCTCCAAGCTCCTGTTTGTGAAACATGCTTCCTCCCAAACTTCTTTATTTGCTGGCACTTATTCTTTTGCTTATTCCCGAAGGGTTGTTCACCCCAAGTTCTAGACTAGAGTCTGCTCTTCTCACTCCACGTTCTCTCCGAGGATGAACTAAACATGCCCGTGGTGTTCGCCCATGTGCGCTCTAGGTGTTCTGAGCCCTAATGCACCATCTGCAGATGTCCCTCCTGATCTGTAGCCAACAACATGCTCAGATGTCCCTCCTGATCTGTAGCCAACAATCTTAACCATCCCAAATCCTATACAGTAGGGATTTGGGCTGCATGAGAAAAATTCTGGTTGAGAACCTAGCTCACACAGTAAATGGCTGAGCTAGGTTCAAAATCGGAGTTTTATGGTGCCCAGGTACTTCGCCTCATGTGACAGTGAATTCTGTAGCCACACTGCCTGAGTTCAAATTGGGTTCTCTGACTTCATTAGGATGTGTGACTTCGGGAAGCCACTTAATCCCCCTGGGCCTCAGTATTTTCACCTCAAATGTGGATGACGGTTACTTCTTAGAGTTATGGTGAGGATTAAATAAGGTAATATCTATATGACATATTCTTTTTTTTTTTTTTTTAATATATATTTTATTTATTTATTTATTTTGACAGAGGAGAGAGAGAGGGAGAGAGATACAGAGACAGAGAGAGAACTGAACTGGGGGAGCTCCCAGCTCAGCATATGGGTCCACATGGGCCGGGGCCGGGATTCGATCCTCGGTCCCCAGGGCTGCAAAGTGAGCGCCTAACCCACTGAGCCATCCCAGCTTCCCCATATGACATATTCTTATACATATTAAATAGGATATAAATATTAGCTACTATCACTATCATCATTACCACCACCACCACTTTTGATCGTTCTACTTGCCAATAAGGCAGATTCTCCTGATTCAAGAGATAAATGTGTACTCAGAGCATTCCCCTTAAAGACTTTAGCACTCTTTAGAATTTAACAATTGGTTAAGGGTACGTAACTCAGAACAGGAAGAATTGAAAGTATAGTTGGAAAGCAACCAAATAGAGACAACTATATGGTGGACATATAACTCAGCTAGTGAGTTGGGCATGCTGCTAGAGAAATTGTCCTATAAACAGGGTTAATGTTTTCAATGGAAAGAGAGTAGCTTAACCAAGCATGTTTGGTTGTTGTACCTAGGAGCTGCCAAAAATATACTGTGATTGACTGGGTAAGATTAATAGTAATATTTAAAAGTATATATCAGGCAATAATTCATGTCTTGTGAGGTCCTTACTAAATGTCTGGAACTGCTAGCAATTTGTTATCTTATTTAATCTTCACAACAACCCTTGTGTAGTAGGCATTTTTATTATTTCTATTTTATAGATGAGGCAACTAAGGCTTACAAACATTAACTGTGATCAGAGTTGTCCAACAGGTAAAGGGGAAGAGTCTCCATTTGAATCGAGTTCAGGCTGTCCCCAGAGTCCATGCTTCTTATTTTAATAATGATCGTCAGGCATTCCTTCTCATACTCCTACGCTGGGGCTTCCTAGCCATGTCTACAAGTGCCTGTCTTCACCCTGAGGCCGATTCCCCAAAGCAAAGGGAGGAGAAGAGAATTCTCAGATGGAGAGGGCCCTGAAATTTGAAGTCAGGCTCAGGCTCTGATCCTTCTTTTCTCAAGGGCACCATCTTCCTACTTGAAACTGAAAGGACACCTGGTTCATGAGTACCTCACAGGGAGCCAGGAAAGCCAGACTCCCCCAGTACTGCTTCCTTACTGTTATTCTCTAATGAGAAATAGATTTGATCATAGAAACTAGAATTTATTGTAGTCCTCTTTCAATGAAGGACCAATTAAGGAAGGTTTCTACTTTGACCTTGAACTAATTCTACTATCCTTACAATTTTTTGAATTGAAGGCTGGAGTGTTCTGGACTAAAATGTCTCAGCATCTCATCTTTATTGAAAATCCTTTGTGTGAGTGTGTGTGTGTGTGTGTGTGTGTGTGTGTGAGAGAGAGAGAGAGA
>PVKE010036007.1:0-16594 GCA_004027555.1 Craseonycteris thonglongyai
ACACGGATTAACCCGATAGATACAGAGAACACGGATTAACCCGATAGATACAGAGAACACAGATTAACTGTGATAGATACAGAGAACACGGATTAACCTGCTAGATACAGAGAACACGGATTAACCCGATAGATACAGAGAGCACGGATTAACCCGATAGATACAGAGGACACGGATTAACCCGATAGATACAGAGGACACGGATTAACCCGATAGATACAGAGGACACGGATTAACCCGATAGATACAGAGGACACGGATTAACCCGATAGATACAGAGGACACGGATTAACCCGATAGATACAGAGAACACGGATTAACCCCAAAGAACACAGATTAACCCGATAGATACAGAGAGCACGGATTAACCCGATAGATCCAAGTTAACAGCTCGCTACCCTATAGGTGATGCTTTGAAACACTTGGAAGACCTGAGACCACCTAAGACACAGGTGTTACGAGTTTCCTGCCTGAGGTGGAGGGGGTGTGCTTGGGAAAGATGAAGACGGCGGTGGTTCTGGGCGGTGAAATGACCCGCTTTCTGGACCTTCCGCTTCCTGCCTGTTTTGCGCTGGGCCGGCAGGGACAAGGCGTGCATGCCTGTGAGGTCGCGGCACCCGCCGCTGTCACGTGCGGGGCTCGGCGGGGGCTTCTCTCTGGCTCTTCCGTGTTAAATAGGAAGGCGTCGCCCACACCCTGCCGTTGGCCCCGGCTCCTGCCCAGGCGGTTTGGTGCCCGAGTGGCAGGACGGACGCGTGGTGAGGAAGGCCGTGCCCGCTGCCCGCGGTGCCTGGCTCCCGCAGGAGGGCGCGTGGCGGGGTCATTTGGGAACCCGCGTGTGGGTTCCCTGTGAAAGAAGGGAAGCATCTGACATTTCTCCAAGGAGAGCGTCTCTCGTTACGTGACGTGTTCGGCGGTGAGGCTGTTGCAGTTCAGCAAACGAGCATCACCGGGGCTGAACCTGGCGGAGGCTGAGGCAGGGCCGTTTCTGACAGGACCCCCCTGGGGTCCGGTGGCAGGACGCACCCCGTCCCGTGGGCCGTGGCCGGGGGAGGAGAGCCGCAGGGCTGTTCCCGCCTGCCGGGTTTGGTGAGCTCGCCGGCGTTTCCTGTGGATGAGCCGGGAGCTGGCCGGGGATTCGCTCCCTGAACACAGTGTCTGGGTCACGGTGGCCCAGCTGGGGGACAGCGGTGTGTACCTCCCCCTCCCTGGTCCCAGCATGCACCGCTGCCGCTCACCGCGGGGCTCCTGCCCGCATCCAACGCTGCGGACACGGTGGTGTCTGGTGTGGAGGGGGCAGCTGCCGGGCTCGGGGCATCGGGCGGGGGTGGGCGGGACCGCGCCCGGCTCCCTGTGCCGGCCTTTCCCGCTGTTGGGTTGGGGTGCCTGCCGCGTGGCTTGCTGTCTGCTCTGTGACGCTCCCAGCATGGTGTCCCCACAGTTAGAGGCAGCGAGCCCGGCGCTTGTCCGTAACCCAGAAACCGTCCTCTCCAGGGGTCCCCACCCAGGGGACAGTGATGGCCGTGGATCTCAGAGCCCTGACACGGCCGGTAACCCTCAGTGTGACCCCCCAGTCACTCGTGGTTCTGGGTGATCTGTCATCGTCACCCCTAAACGTGGTCTCGGTTAACGTCCCACAAGGTTGGAGATCAGACTGCCCGCAACTCCCAGAACCTGCCGCCTGGTGGCCTTGTGACATGTGACACAGTGACCAGCAGTGTGCGAGGCATGTGCAGTGTGTGTATGTGGTGTGTGTGTGGTGTGTATGTTGCGTGTGTGGTGTGTATGTTGCGTGTGGTGCATGTTGCATGTCTGGTGCGTGTGTGTTGTGCGTGGTACGTGTGGTGTGTGTTATCTGTGTTGTGTGTGTGGTGTGTGATGTGCGTGTGTGGTGTGTGCTGTGCGTGTGTGTTGTGTGTGGTGCGTGTGTGGTGTGTGCGGTGTATATACAGTGTCTGCGTGGCCCAGGCGTGTGCAGCAGGCAGTGGGCGTGGGCTGACAGGGCTCGTGGGTGCTGTGGCCTGTATCTCTGTAGTCACTGGTCCCTGGTGTGACGAGGAGATCGGTGTCCGGCAGGCGTGGAGCATTGCCCTGCGTCACAACAGAAGGGCCAAGGGGGCGGAGCTGGGGGCAGAGCCGGGCGACAGGCCGGGGGGACACGGGCCGGGCATGGGGGTGACTGTCTTCCGCAGCAGTTGTGTTCTCTTCGGGGACCCAGCACAGTAAGCGGGCCGCCCTGGGTGACAGAGTGCACACGTGTCCCCTGTCCTCGCGGGCGCCCACGCCCAGGGGACGTGCCGGGCAGTGCGGTCTCGGCAGGTGGGGACGGCTGCTGTCCTCATGGCGGCCTCCCCTGGGAACATTGCGTTTAAGTCTGGGGACCGTCAGTGGCCGGCGTGACGGCTGTGACGCTCAGCCGCTCAGTGGGTGGCTGTCGGCGGACGCGGTACCCGGAGCGCGTGGATGTCAGGTGCTCGCCTGCCTGCAGCCGCCTGTCCTGTGTCCCCCTCCCTGGTCCCGGCCGAGCAGGGGGCAGAGCTTGGGCACCTCGTCAGCCCCGGAAGGCGACTCCCACGGCCCGGGTCACTGTGAGTGCAGGTGAAGGGGAAAGACAGCTCACGGCAGACGTGACGTGTCAGGGACAGACACGGGGACACCCCAGCATCGCAGGCAAGCAAGGAAACCGAACCCCCTTCCCGTTTGTGCCCCAGAAGCCAGTAGTAACTGGCTTATTACCACGTTCTGTCCGGCAAATGTACTGAGGCTCCCGTGACCTGGGGGGGCTGGCTGGACCCGTGTGGGCCCCTCGGGAGCCGTGTCCGGGTGCCTGGGGACCGCCGGGCACGTGGGCTCTGTCTCCGGGAGTCCTAGGCGGCAGGGCCACCGTGGCAGCTCGGCTCTACTGTTGGGGGTCAGCCCCTGCCAGGGGACCATGCTGGTCCCTGGGGCACAGCCACCCCTGCAGACACGGCAGCTTCACCCCCCCGGAGGGCGAGGCCTTGTTTTCCTACATGTAAGTAGAACGTGGCCACCAGTTCAAAAGCTCGTTGATGTGACCACCCAGCATGTCAGCCACCCACACGTGCTTCGCTCTCCCCACGCTGGGCGCTCTCGGGCGGGCGAGGAGGGAGCTGGGTGGGCCGGCCGGGCCCGCCCGGGGGTGCAGATTAATGTGAGGGCGACCGCAGGCCTCCTCCAGCCCACGGGGGCCCCGCGGCAGCTCCGGGTGCAGGCGTGCGGCCCAGCTCGCTCGGAGCTGCCGCAGATGTTTCCAGAAGACCTGGAGGTGAGGCGGGGGGGTGTGGGTTTGAGTTTTGCCCTGAACGGAAGGCCGGCCGTCCCGGGGAGAAGCCAGCCTCGCGGTGCTGAGCAGCTCTTAGGAAGGAAGGAAGACGCAGGATCTTGACCTGTTTGAAAAGGAACAAGGGAGGGAAACGGGAGCCGCCGAGGTGCCCGCGGGGCTGGCCATGCGGGGCTTCGCTGCCCCTCGTGCCACTGCCGCGTCCGCCCGGCTTCCAGGCAGGGCCAGGCCCCGTGCTGGGTGCGGAAGTGGCCACAGCACCGCGTTGGCACCTGGTCCTTCTCGCTGGACTTGTCCCAGGTCCCAACACCGGGGCCCGGGGGGGCGGGCGCTCACCGCCAGGGTCAGCCAGCTGCCCTCACAGGCCCCGAGGTGACAACCTAACGCCATCGAGTGGCCGCGTACCCCCGGCAGCCACCTTGGGAGCCGCGCTTTAAAGGACTTTGTGGCTGTTCGTGCACAGGGTGTGGGCAGCCGGGAGAGTGTGTGCAGACGAGTGTGATGTGAGCTGCCCCCGGCAGCCAGACGCCACCGCCGAGCCCCCGGCCTGCGCCGCCCTGAGCTGACCCAGCCCCTGCTGTCACTCACGACACGGCCGCGCTGGGCTCCCGTGGGATTCGGCGCTGACGGGAGTGTCTGCTTGGGGACTGCGGCTCTGTATGGCCCCACAGGGAGCTGACAGCCAGTCCCACACGGGCCACCCCTGTCCTCAGAGAGCGGAGACCCGGGTGTCACGCAGCCCGCGTGCGCAGCCACCGCCCGGCCCTGGGGTCCCGGGTCACGCCTGGTCTTAACACGCGACATCTGGGTGGGCACGTGGTGCTGTGAGCGGTCGTCACGGATCTAAACTGTCACCTCCTGCCTGGGGGCCCCCACCCCGCAGGCCTGGCCCTCCCTCGGAGGAGAAGCAGTGGTGCCCCTTTGATTTGTTACTGGGTTCGAGAGCGGAGACACTTCCTGCCAAAGAAAGACGGGCCCGTCGCTGATAGTCTCATGGGGACGACGTGCTCAGAGCCTACATGTCCCGGAGGCGCCGTGGGGGCGCGTGGGATGGCGGCCGTCTGTCCGTCTCCCCCGGCTGGCCTGGCCTGCCGGGCACCTTCAGTCAGAGGTGGACGCTGGGCGCCCGGCAGCACCGTGCCCAGGTCCCGGGCGAGTTCGTCTCCCGCTGGAGCTCGGAGCCGCATGCTCCTGGCTTGTCCCTGAGGTTTTGCCCCGTAGACCATGCGCTTCCTCAGAGGACGGCGGTGAGTAGCTGGTGCCCACAAGAACCGCGTGCGAACAGCGTGCGTTTCATTATCGCTCCATAACCGACGGCTCGCAGAGGGTCTCGGTGCTGGTCTGGTGGGCAGACATGCCAGTCGGGGGGCAGATGTGTTGGTTGGGGGGCAGACGTGTTGGTTGGGGGGCAGACGTGCTGGGCTGGGGGCAGATGTGTTGGTTGGGGGGCAGACGTGCCATCTGGGGGGCAGACGTGCTGGTCTGGGGGCAGCTGCAGCCCTGTCCTCGCAGGACCATGAGCAGAGAGGGGCTGGGGACCCCGCTTCCCGGCTCTTCCCCGGTTCCCTCCGTCCCGCGCTGTGTTGCACTTGGAGGCGTGGGTAACAGGCAGGGCGCTCTGAGCCGCATCGATGAGGTGAGGTTGCCGGCGATGACGCAAACTGCCTGTCGCGATGACATGTGTGTTGTGTGTTTGTGCGTGCGCTCAAGTACGTGGAGAGTACGTGTTCATACATGTACGTGTGTGCGCACTACATGTGTGTGCAGCCTGCTTGAGGTCAGCGTCTCGTAGACGCATGTGTGTTTGGGGGCAGAAAAGCAAGAACGCGGACCAGCGCCCTGGCGTGCCCCGCACGGGCCCTCGTCTGTCTGGGGGGTGGGAGTGTAAGGATCTGTCCTGACACGTGGACACAGTGCGTCACAGTTTTTATGATCTCACTCTTTCATTTCACTGTCTCTCCTGCGTGTGGTGTGGCTCACACGTGTGTGCAAACCCATCGCCGCTGGGCACACACGCTCAGGTCTGAGGGGAAGAGGTGTGAGCACACAAGCGTTTCTGGACCGCCCAGCGGTCCTTGAGCCACATGGGGTGAGGGGGCCGACCCCCCACAGTCTAAACTCACGGACAACTTTTGAGTCCCCGGAACTTCACTGAGCAGGTGACCGAAAGCCTTGGGGTGACAGTCAGTTAACACAGCGGAGGCGTCTTGCGCCCCGTGTCCACGCAGAGGGGAGCACGGTGTGTGGCAGCCGTCACGAGAACGGGGGAACATCTGTGTGCAGGCGGGTCGTGTCGGCCGCCGTGTCGGTCGGGGTCTGCGTGTTGTGTCCCTGCGTGTCGGGTCCCTGCGTGTTGGGTCCCTGCGTGTCACGTTCCTGCGTGTTGTGTCCCTGCGTGTCGGGTCCCTGCGTGTTGGGTCCCTGCGTGTTGGGTCCCTGCGTGTTGGGTCCCTGCGTGTTGGGTCCCTGCGTGTTGTGTCCCTGCGTGTTGGGTCCCTGCGTGTTGGGTCCCTGCGTGTCGTGTTCCTGCATGTCGGGTCCCTGCGTGTTGGGTCCCTGCGTGTCGCGTTCCTGCGTGTTGTGTCCCTGCGTGTTGGGTCCCTGCGTGTTGGATCCCTGTGTGTTTGCCCGCAGCTGGCTCACCACCATGGGGAAGGCCACCTGCGTTTCTCCCACGGATTTTACTCATTGGCTGTTTCTCTGGAGAAGCGGACAAGGGTGTGCTCTGGGCAGCCGCAGCCCCTGGGCCGGCCACGCCGGCACCGCGCGGAGCTCCCCTCGGGCCTCGGGGCTGCGCGAGGCCGCGGGGCATGTTGATCTGAAGTGGCGCACGTTCCAGTAGGTGAGGTGGACGCGGGCGCTGTGAGTGCAGCTGTCCCGGGTGTGCTATGGGCTCCGCCCTCCCTGCAGCAGCTCAAACGTCACCGCCCACCGCGCTTCCCTGGAAGTGACACGCCGAGTCCCCACAAGACACCTGCCCACACGGAGGCTGCGTCCCCACGAGGAGGAACTGAGAGAACCGTGTCGAGAGAGAAGCGCCCCCATCCCAGGGCCCAGAGCAGCCTGGTGCACACACACACACACACACACACACGTGCACATAGCACACACAACCATACACACATACACACACATGCGCACACACGTGTGCCAGGCTTCTACATGTGTAAGAATACTCCACAAAAGCTAGACCGACAGAGCCCTGAAAAGTCGGACAGTGGCTTCCCCTGGAGACGATGTGCATTTTAATTTTTGTTTTTATTTTTTATTGATTTTTGACAGAGAGAAACAGAGACAGAGAGAGACAGAGAGAAGGGGGAGGGCCCAGAGCAGTCTCCATAATTGTGCTCCACAGGTGGGCACAGGGCTGCGCAGGGCAGGAACTGGGCCGGGAGCCTCCCACATAGACCCCGGCAAAAACTGAACTGGGGGCACAGCCCAGATCAGCATGTGGGTCCGCATGGGCCGGGGCTGGGATTCGATCCTCAGTCCCTGGGGCTTCAAAGCGAGCGCTTAACCCGCTGAGCCATCCTAGCTTTTCCTTAGTTTTTCTCTAAAAACAATGCACGTGATACTACATCCGAGTGAGCGGAAGGGCAAACTGGCGAGTCCCTCGCTCAGACCAGCCATCCGTTGCTGGCGTGGTGAGCGGGGCGAGGGCCTCTGTGTGCATCTCAGGTGTCGCACACGCTCTGACCGGCACCCGGCAGGTAAGGTACACACATGGGCTAGACAGACACGTGTGATGGTCAAAGTCACATGTTACAGTGAGACCCCCGGGGCCTGCGTGTGCAGGTGACGTGACGTAGACTTTGCAGTGTGTCTCGTGGTTTTCGTAAGTCGCTGGCCAACTGTGTGCTTCAGGGACCACTGGGGTCATGCTGCTCTACGTTCGACGGCCCCCACGTCCCCGGGCACCTCGCTGGCACGTGGCGTGTGCTGCTCTGTAAGGCGCCAGAGCCGTCAGGAGCAAGTGTCCCCGACGGACATCGGCTGCTTCCGGCTGTCCTCCCGGCGTGCCGCCGTGCACACCGTCTGCACACGCTGCGTGCAGAACCCCCGCTCATTCTCTGTGGGCACAACCCCGAAAGCGGAGCTCAGCAAACAGGGAAAGCGTCCAGATGGTCCCCGGGCGCCTGCCGCCTCTGGGCGTGTTCATGACGTCGACGGGGTCAGCGCTCAGGGACGGAGGCGTGAGGGCAGCGCCGGCTGTGTCCGCGCACGTCAGGTGCAGGTGCAGGTGCAGGTGCAGGTGTAGGAAGCCCCGGATCAGCCCCAGACCCTGCGCCTCCTCAACACTCCGGACGCCGGGCCTGGAGCTCGGTTCCTAGGAGCACAGGCCGCTCGATCCAGCGGGGCCGGCAGCCCGGCCGGGGGCGCGGACCCCAGAGGCCCAGCGTTCACACGGGCCCTTCCTGGGGGAGCCGGGCGGAGGCGGGGACGGCTGCGCACACGGCCGCGGTGGCTGCTCGCCACTCAGCTCCTCACGTGATGGCTGTGGAGCCTGAAATGTCCTTTTGGGTTTCGGCTGAATAATATTTAAGGATTTTGAAACAGTGACTTAATTGTGTTTTTACGTAATTGATGGCATTGGACTAAAACGTATCGAGACACCACATCAGCATTTTTCTAAGTGTTCCTTGGAGAAAAATACGCTCGTATGAAAATGGTTGCTTCGCTCTCCGCTCACGGCATTGAAAAGAAATCGTTTTGCTTCCTCAGAGCCGCGGTGCCCCAGATGCTGTGACTAGAGCGTGTGCCCCGCGGGCGTGGCCCGAGGGGCGGCGGCCACTCTGCATCCAGTTGTCCCGTCTGGAGGCGATGGGTGCGGGAGGAGCGCCGTGTCCGGGAGCTGGTGCAGAGCACTGTGCGTGCAGACCGTATGGATGCCCCTCGTCCCCACCAGTCACACAGGGCCCTGAGGGTGCCAGGGCCTCCGCCACGCTCCTGTGGCTGCCTCTGGGGTGGAAGGTGCTGGAAGGACAGCACGCCCAGGGCCACACGGGGCAGCTGCCCCTCCCAGTTGTGCTCTGGGGCCGCCGTCCTTGGCATCAGAAAGGTCGGGGCTCTTGAGTAAATGGCATTCGTGCTCCTCCCGCTGGCACCACTGTGCCCACGGGGTCCCGCTCGAGTCCGCAGGGAGACTCCGTGTTGCTCCAGAACCTTGCCACCCGGGACTCCCATTCTGAAGAGTCAAACTGCAAACATTGAAAATAACAACGCAGCGTCGCTTTCCCATTGCGGCAGCTCATGGGCTGCGGGATTAAAGGGAAGTGTGGGTGCTTGGAAGGTGCCCTGCACTCCTGCCAGAGCCTGTGCCATGTGCCGTGTTGGCCCCACACGTGGGTGCACCCAGAGCCTGCCGCGCCTGCACTCCCCTGTGCTTGCCCAGGCTGCCCCCCTGCTCAGACCCCCGGGGCTTCCAGGTCCCCACGAGAGGGCTGCCTGGGCCACGCCTGCAACTGATGTGAGCGCCAGGAAGCACCCTGCACACCCCTGGCAACATGTGCTGCACGTGTGCTGTGTATAGATGTGTCACATGCATGTGTGCGCACACGTGCCTTGCATCCATGTATGCGCCCAGGCACACGTGCGCGCGCACACATGCCCGCACATGTGTGTTTCTGTATACACATATGTTTGCACGTGCCTGCTTCTGTGTCTCATGCATACGTGCATGCATGTGTTTATGTGTCTGTGTGTGGTGTACACATGTGTTGTCTGTGTGTCTGTGCGTACAGGTGTGCCAGCGTGTGTACATATGGGGGCAGATGCGGGGACCTTTCTCAGCGCTCACTGTTGGGTGTGTGCACCACATGGGCTGCCGTGAGCTGCACGGCGCCGGGAGCGGAAGGTGAATGGACGTCCCCACCGTGTGCAGTTTGCCATTCAGTCCTCATGGAGGTGAAAACAAAAACACAGCAACCTCAAGACAAAATCGTACAAAAGAAAAATGCGCGTTGACAGAACTCTGCGCTCCCCTTTGCTTAAACGCCGAGCTGTGTGTCTTGGTGTCTGAAATAAATTCAGCTTTTTGTGATGGAGCTTATTCACAGGAGCTCTCACAGAGTCGGGGTCGTTTCCCCCGATGTGATCGTTGGCCATAAGGGCTGCCTGGGGCCTGCGGCAGGGGCTTGGGCCTGGCTCCCTCCCGGGCGAGTGCCGGCCGGGCCACGTGGCCGGGCGGCGTCGGGACCGGATGCTCCCCGGCCGGCTCAGCATTTTAGCAGGAGGCTTGTTGGCGGGGGTGCTGCCATCTTCGTGCTGCGGGAAACAGGCCCCGGGGCGGCCGCAGCCCCCGCGCCCTGCAGGGAGCGAGCCCCCCACCCCCGCCCTCCCCTGGGCCCCGTCCTGCGTCTTCCAGGTTCTCAGGTCGTCAGTGTCACTAGCGTGGCACCTGATGCTGATGCTGTTTGTATCACCTTCCTGGCAGCCAGAAGGTCACTCATTCATTCACTCATTCATTCATTCACTCAAAGTCAAGTACTTCTCACTTCTTTTCTTCTGGCCTCAACTCTTCCAGTCTGTGTGTCTGTCTGACACACGTGCACATGCACACACACGCACATGCGCACACTCGCACGCACACACGTGCACACACAGCACGCACACTCGCACACACACTCCTTGCGGGGAGGTGGGGGCGGCAGTGTCTGGCGTGGTGCCGGGGCTGCCGTAGTCTTACGTTGTCACCAGGGCGTCTCCAGGCAGCTCCTAGCAGAGCCTCAGTCTCCCGGGTCAGCGCCGTGCTGGGAGCCACACAGGACGGGCAGTTCACACACAGACCCTCAGGAAGGCGTCTCTGGGGCTGAGCCATTCGGGGACCTGCTGGTGTCTGAGGGAGGCCAGGAGGGGCTGGGTGTGGGCTCAGCCCTGGGCCCTCACCTCCCACAGCACCTCACTCGCGTCTGGACCGGACGGTCCGAGGGGCCCAGCGCAGGCGGGGGTGGGGAGACACTGCACTTGGCCAGTGTGTCTTTGCTGTTGCACTTCAGCGCCGACACTGCGTGTAGAAGGCGTTTGGAAAGTGTGGGCACAGGGGCACTGGCTAAGCTACGGCTTTGAGACCTGGAGGACTCAGGGGGCCTGTCCCCCGCACGGCCTTGGGGGCCGCCCTGCCCAGCGCCCAGCCCTGTGCCGGGGCTCAGCCGTGTGCCCACAGGGGCGGGGACAGTCCCCAAAGCGCCCACGGGCCCAGGCCCCCAGCGGGCCGCTGCTTCCTGGTCCAGAGCACCCTGGTCAGGGGCACCCCAGCCTCTGGCACCGCCCCCACCCCCTGCAGCGCCCACATGGCCCCTGCGCCCGGCCGTCACCAGCGTGGCCTCCTGGCCTCCACCTGCGGTGTCCTCAGGACACCAGATGGCAAAGGTCAGGGGAGCGGTCTCCCCACGGGCAGCCGAGGGGCCGTGTAGCCCCCAACATGAGAACAAGAGCAGCCGCGGTCCCGGGGACGACGCGGGCTGACGGGGGCCTTCACGGGGCCCCTTAGACGCCCCTGCAGGTCACGTGACAGTCACGTGACGGAGCCGGCCTGGGACTCTCAGGCGAGCCCCCACCCAGGACTGTCGTTTGCCACCGGGGCACCTGCAGGGCGGGAGGGGCCTGGGCACAGGGTGGGTTTTGTTACGATTCTCGAGGGCGGAGAGACGTATCGCATGGAGTTTTGTCCATGTTGAGCCGTCCACGCGACGGAGTTTCCGGTGCGGCCTCGCGGGCCCTTTCCAGCCCTGCGCTGAGCTGTCTGAGCTGTGTGGTCACAGTTGTCTCCGGGTGGGGACGTTCGGTGAGAGAGGCCACCCCTCCGCTGGTCCCGGCCTGTGCGGGGCGTCTGAGGGGCGTCTGAGGGTGTGGAAAGGGGAGTTTTCTGCTCTTGCTGCTGCCGCGTTCTCTGAGCGCAAATCTTTTTCGCCTGCTGATGATTTGAGAGGCTGTGAGCTTGTGACCAGGGGGCCCATGGATTCGGGGGCCTGCTGCCCGCCTTGAGGGGTCGTCGTCTTCTCTGCACGTGCGCAGTCCAGGCGGGGGCTCAGGGCGGGAGGCGCCGGGTGGGCTGTGGGGGCCCCGTGGGGCAGGCCCGGCCCCCGAGCTCCTGCCCTGGTCAAGTGCACGTCTCACTGGATGCTTTTCGTATCTGTTTATATGTATATTTTAATTCCCAATGAAATCTTTGAAATACTTCCTGGAAACAGTGATTTGAAGGCTGAATCCTCTGAGAACAGAACCTCATTCCTGTCTTTGGGCGAAGACGTTTTTTCGTCCGTGTCCCCTCTCTCCACAGCGGCTGCTGGGAGCTGGCGGGTGGTGGCCCTGAGCCTCCCTGCTCCTCCCTGTGGGGGACGGGCCACGCGGCTCTAATGGGCAGTTGATGCAGCCAGATCTGCTCGCCCGGGACCAGTGGCTCCACAGCTCCCAGCAGGTTCAGCCGCGGCCCCTGGGGGACCTTGGGGGACACGGGGACCTCAGGGCAACACAGGGGACACAGGGGCTGGAAGCCCTGCTCCTGGGCGCAGGTGTTTGCTGCAGGTGGCCAGGCCTGTCCTGACCACAGAGCTTGGCAAGGTTAGAGACCGGGCGGTTAGAGATGGGGCAGTTAGAGACAGGCTGGTTAGAGACGGCGTGGTTAGGGACAGCGAGGTTAGAGACCGGACGGTTAGGGACGGCGAGGTTAGAGACAGTGTGGGGGATGCGTGATTGGATGAACTTCCTGTACGTTTCTTCACTGTAGTTTATGACATAATTGCTCTCCATGTTGATACCATCTTTTATCATCATTGTTTCTCATTGTTTTTAATAAAGGGATAAAAATAATAGGACACATTTTCGAAAGTGTTTTTTTTTGTTCTATTATTCATGATACTAAAAATTACCCAAAATAAGATATTTTGCAAAAAAAGGATTTTGTTCCAAAAGTGACTAATTTAAATCAGCTTATACAATGCAGTTGCTAATGATCCTCCGTCTAAAGGAGCGTTGTGCTTTTATACCGTTATCGTTTTTTATGAATAGAATGACAGAAAAAGTTCCCATTGTGTTGTACAGTGAACTTCACACAACCATCCTTTACAACAGATGGCAACCAGCACATGAAAAATAATTAAAAAATAAAATGAAAAGAAACCGAGAATGAATTAAAGTGCTTCTTTGCGTCCTGATCTGCGTTTTTGGTGGAGAATTTTTATGCCATATTATCTGTTACATCAGTTTACAATGAGGCTCCTATCAGACATAAAACAGATTTATAATACCATTAAAATACAATATCAAAGAATGAATAAGCAATTCAATAAAATTACAATAACACAAAGATAAAATGGAAGCCTTTTCAATAACAGTTTTATGCAAGAACATTTTGCAGATAAATATGTGTTTATAGATCTTTTAAATGTACATTTATTATCCTGTTCCTAATAGAGTCACAGGGGTTAATCTTTCCGCGTGTCGTCTTTTGTAAGTGGTGCAACGTGAACTGCACACGCCTCGCGGGATCGCTGTGAGCGCCGCACTTGGTCTTGCCGGAGGGCGTCTTCCATACCGGGGCCCAGTGTCCACACGCATGCCGGGGGTCCCGCTGCGCCCCTGGCAGATGGGGCGGGGAGCCCCCCACTGCTGGGACCCTACGGCTAAGGGGCCGGAGGGTCACTGTGCCGATGAGGTTGGACTCCAGTCTCCTCAACCCGGATGCTCAGGTCTGATTTCCGGAAGGAAAGTTAAAAAGAAAAAAGATAGGACAGGAAAGCCAGGCCTGAGAAGCTGTGACGTGGGGGCATCTGGATGCCTGGGCAGCACCCCCCACTGTCCTCTGCTGCCCCCACACCTGGCTGTGCATCTTTAGCACACACCTGGGGACCCTCTTTGTCTCTGATGACAGTGGGGAGCTTGCTGGGCCTCTGACCGCTGCGTGGCTGGCGGGGTCAGGGACACGGGACGCAGCCCCCAGGCTGTGGAGGCGGCCAGTGCCCTGCCCCCTGCGCGCCTCCCCACGCAGACCACCCACCCACTGCCCAGGGGCCTGGTGGGGGGCACAGCCCGCTCTGTCCCAGAGTGGCTGGGGGTCTGCACTGAGGCCTTTGCCCCCCTCCTGGGCCGTGGCCCTGCTGGGGCTGGGGGTGCCCGGAAAGGGGGCAGAGAAGGGCTGAAAGGGAAGCAGGGTGGGTTCCGTCGACATGACAAGAAGCTCAAAGAAGAGGGTTTTGTCTGTGGAATCAAGTCCCAGGACCAACATTCAGGTCCTGTGGCCCTTCCTTGGCTGTGACTGCTCACAGCCCTGGGGTCACCGTCCCCAGGATGAGGCCACCGCCCACTCCCGAGGGCTCAGCACTGTGGGCACCACGGCTGCCCAGCAGAGAGGCACCGAGGGGCCTCAAAGTGACTGAGACACACAGCGGCCGTGGGACCTGCTCAGGGTCCCGGCCACTGTGTGGGCCGCCGCCGGCCGTCCCCGCACCCTCTTGCCGGCAAGGGGACGTAGAGATGTGGTGACGCCGCCCTCCTCCCCCGGGTGAGTTCAGGGTCCTGCTGTGGCTTTTTCACTTTCCCCATCGCCTGGGTTCCGGAAGGTCTGAACACATGGCGCGGCGGCTGCAGGCGGCACCGTTCCCTAGCCCCGGCGTCTGACGGCAGCAGCGTGATTGGATCATCAGTCCTGGAGTGCTGTGCACAGAGCGCTGCCGCCGGGACGTTAAAGTGCCCTCCTGCTGTGTGTGCCCAAGACACTTTATCTCCCGCCCCTGCCTATCCCCTGCGTCCGGGCCAGCGCCAGGGGAGCGGCTCCCGGTGTGCACACACCGGCCTGGGGCGCTCAGCAGCACCCCCTCCCCGGGAAGTGGGGGGTCTTCTGAGGAAGGGGGGGGAGGCCTGTGACTCGGGAGAGCCAAGGGGCAGCGGCCCTGGGACACCCGGTCTCCCCACACCTCTGAGTGTTTGGGGGTTCAGACCTCTCCGTTCGCCTCGACGCGGGCATCCCGGGAGGGTGGCCGATTTTATACAGCGGTAATTATTACACCTTCCTCTCTCTCCTAAGTTGCCACTTGATTAGTGCTGAATGGGTAGAAGTGACAAAGCCCTTCTCTGTGGGAAAAAAAGGTCGATGTCTCTTTAAAGTCTTTGTCCGGCTGGTTATTTTTTATATGAGCTCAGCTCACATCACTTTTTATTAGCTTAATAAATCACCTTTCTTGTCAATCAAGGAGCAGAGAATAATTGGATATGGTTGAAGCCTTGTGTGATGGATTATAAATCATTCAAGATTAAATTAAAAGATAATGCACAAACTTAATGGTTTGTGTTTTGCTGCCTAAATTGCCTCGGAGCACTGCTGTTTTCAGCTTTATTGCCAGCCGTTTTTCTTTTCACAAAACCTTTCTGATTTTTGCCCCCTTTTATTTCTGTTTGTCATAATCCCAATTGTGCTGCTCATATTTGCCTCTTGGTGCCAGGGCCTCACCGTTGGCCCACAGGGCACCCTGCTTCCCCGCCGGACTGACCCTTTGGAGGGGAGGTGGGCCTGCCAGGCCCGGGCTCCGGGCAGACGGACATGCCGGCTCTTGTCTGTAGGGGGCCTGCAGGCCCCGCCAGGAGGGCTCGTGGGGCCCAAGCTTACACCTCAGGCGCCAGAAAGGAGAGGCAACAGTGGACAGAACATGCACCGTAAGAGCTCAAAGGTACGCTGGCCTGGCCCATGGGTGACACTGCAGTTTTGTCCACTTGCAGGGTGCCTGTACCCCCGGCAGCTCGGGTGCTCCTGCCCGTCCCGTGCGAGAGCATGTCCGGTGTGACCCTGTGTGGCGAACCGCAGTCTCCCCTAACCTGTGCCGGGACCAAGCACCCCACTGGAGCAGAGGCATGCCAGCCTGTCTGCCCCTCATACCCGTAAAGTTCAGAAGTGTGTGGGGCCCATCTTCCTTTCTGGGGGGCTCCGCGCCTCCCAAGGCTCAGGCACGAGGCTCCTCCAAGGCACCCGGGAGCCCCCCCACCTCCTTCTTTTCCTCGAGACTCTGAGGGGCACGGGGGGGGCTCAAGGTTCAGCCAAACCACTTATTCCTGCTTTCTGGCTACAGAGCTAATGGATGTAATCTAACACATCTTGAGGCAAAATCATGCCTCAGATATGAATGAAATCCTGATCTTTTGCAAGACACACACCCGGCACTCGGGACGATTCTCAGCGACTCAGATCACAAGCCGGGCACAGGAGCTGTGGTCAGAGGGGCTGTGAGGTTCCCTCCTTAGATGTGAATCAGAGCCGGCAGAACTGGGTGCAGAGTCGGTGAGGCCTGCAGTGACGGGGCGCACGGCCCGCGGCAGCCCGGCCGGGTTTCTCAGGGCTCCGCAGCCCCTGGCCTGCTCAGCATCTGCCCCCAGACCCCCACTCAGGCCTCCCGCCCCGGCCGTGGGGCCAGGGTGGTGGCCGAGGCGTCTTCCTGGCTGGGCCGGAGGAGGCAGCCCCAGGGTGCCCCGCATCCTGGCACCGCCACGCCGCGATGGGGGTTCCCCAGACGTGGGCGTGCTTGGGGATGGGGGCAAGTGGAGGGTCTTCTATGCCGGGCCCTGTGGGAGCAGCCGCTCCAGCAGGAAGGCATCGCCTCCCACAGCTGAGCCCTGCGGCGCCTGTGCTCCCAGTTCAATGCTGGTAAATGCGTGGTCGCCCCAGGACCAGGAGCCTGGACTCTGCGCTCGACCCCCTCCCCGCACACCCTGTTTCTGACAGTGCGGCTGGGTGGGTGCGGCCTGTGGGGCTTGGGGCCCCCGCCATCCTCGTGTCCCGCCATCGGAGGCCGCACACCTGTGTCCACCTGCCCAGGCTCCGGCTCTGTGCGGTAGTTGGCTTGCTGGGTGTCTAGGAGGGACAGATGGGTGTCCCCCTCACAGGGACGTGGGCAGGTGAGCAGGGACAGGACAGCTATGCAGGGCCTGGTGGGCAGGTGGTGATGCCAGGAGCCTCATGCCCGGCTCTTGTGCCCCGCGCCACAGGCGACAAGACTCCTAGTGCCTCAGATGCCCACGTGGCCTTCCCAGCTCTGTAGGAGCAGCGGCCCCGCCCCGTCAGCAGCCCCGCCCCGTCAGCGGCCCCGCCCCGTCAGCAGCCCTGCCCCATCAGCGGCCCCGCCCCGTCAGCGGCCCCGCCCCGTCAGCGGCCCCGCCCCGTCAGCAGCCCTGCCCCATCAGCGGCCCCGCCCCGTCAGCAGCCTGGTCAGCAGCCCCGCCCCATCGGTAGCCCCACCCTGTTGGCAGCCCCGCCCCGTCAGCAGACTGGTCAGCAGCCCCGCCCCGTCAGCGGCCCCGCCCCGTCAGCGG
>PVKE010036008.1:0-16602 GCA_004027555.1 Craseonycteris thonglongyai
AACAATCAGCAGCAGTCAGAAATGCTTCTTTTAACAATTCACCATCCTGGAAAGGTTTTTTCTTCTTTGCGAGCATGTGAGAAATTTTGAAAGAAGCAATGGTTGCCTTTTTAGATTTTTCCACATGTCTAGTGAAAACAGTCTGTTGAGTAGTTAAACTTCATTTTAGTTGATTTATTTTTTTCTTTCTTCAGATTTACCGTAAGTGGATAATTTGTATCAAAAGCGGTATGACTTGTCTGAAAGTGATGTTCAACATTATGTTTTTTTGGCACTGCAATACTACTGCCACACAGCAGGCAAACGCATTTACCTTTTAAATTAATGAAACAATATGATTCCTCCCAGTCTGTGTTAAAATTATAGGTTCGTTTTCTCTTATTTGGTCCACTCATTTTAGGACTAAAAAAATAAAAATAAAAATAGTTATAGAACTACCATATCATATCAAATTGCCACCATAATAATAGATGATCTACCTCGCTTTTAGTTCATTTAAAATCGAATATATCAAAACACTGTGATCCTAGCTAACCGTCACGACCCGATCAGCCCAGCAACCGCAATCAAAATGGCAACTTGGCGCCTCCCGGTTGGGGGGAGGAGAGTTTAAAGAGCGCAGCGGCTACACAAGACGCGACGTGTACAAAGGCGAAAGCTAGGGAAACACTTATACATACGATATCGCAAACATACCAACGAATATAATATACCTGTGTAGATACTCAAACAATATTTTAAAATTCTAACAAATGTATAAAAATAAATGATAGTTTTACTTAGTGTTTATGAAAAGCTTCTGATGCATTCACATAATGGCGGGCGCACACATCGGGCCGCGGGCACCATGGCACCCGCGGGCACGGGGTTGGGAATCCCTGATCTATGCTGTAGCCTGTATCAATAATTTGTTCCTTTTTATGACTAATATTCTAGTATATGTATATACCACATGTTAAATTTTACTCACTATTGATTATAAAGACTTTTTTTTTATTTTATTGCCTTGGCACCTTTGTTGAAAATGACCATAAATATAGGGGTTTATTTCAGGACTTTTGTTATCTTCCTTTGATCTGTGTGTGTATCGTTAATACCAATACTATGCTGTCTTTTTTACAGTTGTTTTATAACTAAGTTTTGAAATTGGGGATTGTAAGTTGAAGTATGATATCCTTTTAAAAAATGTTTTGACTATTATCATTCAAAAGTTTGTCTTTTCATGTAACATTTAATAGCATCTCATCAATTTCTATAAAACAACTGTTGGAGTTTTGGTAGAGATTGTTTTCTTGAATCTGTAGATCATTTCCAGTGTGTGAACATGGAATGTCATTCCATTAGTTTAGATCTTTAATTTCAGCAATGTTCTGAAGTTTTTAATATACAGATCTTATATTTGTTTTATTACCGTATTTTCCGGCGTATAAGATGACCAGGCGTATAAGACGACCCCCTAATTTTACAGTTAAAACATAGGTTTAGGCCTATATTCACTGTATAAGACTACCCCCCACTTCCGAGGCTGTAGTCTTATACAGCGAATATAGGCCTAAACCTATGTTTTAACTGTAAAATTAGGGGATCGTCTTATTCGCCCGGTCGTCTTATACACCGGAAAATACGGTAAATTCATTCCTATGCATTGTATTCTTTTTGATGCTCTTTGGAATGCAATTTTTCTCTTAATTTCTTTTTTGATTTCTTATTGCTACTTTATAGAAAAACAGTTGATTTCTTTTAAGATTTCTTTTATTGGTTCTTGACAGACAGAGATAGAGAGAAGTGGGAGGGCCCAGAGCAGTCTCCATAGTTGTAAGTCATCAGTTTTCAACGTGGTTTCATTCCGCACAGGTGGGTGGGTGCCACACAGGGCAGGATTTGCACTTGGGGGCCTTCCGCATGGGAGGCATGCCCCCTTGAGCCAGGGGCCGAACCAGAGGGTGAGAACTAAACTGGGGGCCTCCCTCATGGGAACCACACCCCAGTTCAGTATATGGGTGCACATTGGCTGGGGCTGGCATTCAATTTTTGGTCCTTGGGGCTGCAAAGTGAGCACTTAAACTGCTGAGCCATCCTGGCTTCCCCCAATTTTTGTTTTTTATGTTGATCTTGTATCTTGTGTCTTTGCTGAAATTGTTTACTAGCTCTAGTAGGTTTTTGTGGATTCCATAGGATTTTCTGTATACCAGATGATATCATCAAACAAAGTTGTATTTCTCCTTTCCAATCTGGATGCTTCCCCCCTCTCCCCTTTATGTTACTTTATTTCTCTTGAATAAACATATTGAGAACAGAAATCTTTGCCTTGTTTTTTTTGGTTTTTTGTTTGTTTGTTTTTGTTTTTATTTTAGGGGCATAGCATCTAGTTTTTTACCAAAAAGTAAGATGTTAGTTGTAAGTTTTACTTAGATGCTCTTCATTAGGTTGAGGAAGTTTTGTTCTTTTTCTAGTTTGTTGAGAGGTTTTTATTATGAATGGGTGTCACATACTTTCACTGTTTCTTTTGAGATGATTGTGATCTTTGCTCATATTTTGTTAATATGGTATATTACATTAATTCATCAGTCCACAACCTTTTTGGCACCAGGGACTGGCTTTGTAGAAGACACTTTTTCTATAGACTGAGGGACAGGGAGGAGAGGTGGTTTCAGGACGATTCAGGTTCTTTACATTTATTGTGCACTTCTATTACATTGAAATATATAATGAAATAATTCTATAACTCACGATCATGCTTGATCAATGAGAGCCCTGAGCTTGCTTTCCTACAACAAAATGGCCCATCTGAGACCAGTGCGCAGTGTGGGAGAGAAGAGGGGTGCATGGAAGTGCTAAATAAAAGAATGGACAGGCCATGCACAGACTAAAATAAGTCTTGGATTCTGACTTAAAGCCTGCCACCAGATTAAAATGTACAATTGAAGTATATCAACTCACTTGCCATTATAAAGCCTGCCAGCAGATGCAGCTTAATTGTCATTTTCCACTCACAGATAGGATTTTGATAAGAGTCTGTAAGCAGTTGATTTATGATGGTCTCTGTGGAGTCAAACCTCTCTGCTAATGTGAATCTGTATTTGCAGTTGTTCCCCAGCACTAGCATCACCACCTCAGCTCCACCTCAGATCATCAGGTATGAGATTCTCATAAGGAGAGTGCAACCTAGATCCTTTGCGTGCGCAGTTCCCAATAGGGTTCATGTTCCGATAAGAATCTAATGCTGCTGCTGCTGATCTGACAGGAGGCAGAGCTCAGGCAGTATCTTAAGTGTCGGGGAGCAGCTGTAAATACAGATGAAGCTTCACTTGCTTGCCTGTTGCTCACTTCCTGCTTTGTAGTCTGGTTTCTGACTGGCCATGTGGCCCGGGGTTTGGGAACCCCTGCTTTAATTGATTTGGGAATGTTAAGCCAACCTTGTATTCCTATATAAAATCCCGGGGAAGCTGGGATGGCTCTGTGGGTTAAGCGCTCACTTTGCAGCCCCGGAGACTGAGGATCAAATCCTGGCTCTGGCCCAGGTGGACCCACATGCTGAACTGGGGTGTTCCCCCAGTCCAGTTCTTGCCGGGGCCTATGCAGGAGGCTCCTGGCCCAGTTCCTGCCCTGCACAGCCCCGAACCCACCTGTGAAGTGAAACTATATGGAAAACTAATGCTGTCAACTACGGAGACTGCTCTGGGCCCTCCCCCTTCTCTCTGTCTCTCTCTGTTTCTGTGTCAAAAAACCAAAACAAGACAATAAAACAATAAAAAAAATCCCACTTTGATGTAATCTTCTAAAAAAAATTTTTTTCTTTCATTTGCTAAGGATTTTTCTAGTCTATATTCATGAGAGATATTGCTGTGTGTTTCTCTGTCTTTGCAAACAGGGTAATATTGTCTTCATAGAATGAGTTGGGAAGCATTCTTTTTCCCTCTATTTTCTGAAATAGTGTGAAGGATTGGCACTATTATTTTTAAGTATTTTTTTAGATTTTTATTGTTTGAGAGAAGGTGTGTGTGTGTGTCTGAGTGAGAGAGAGAGAGAGAGAGAGAAGGGAGTGGACCCAGAGAAGTCTCCATAGGTGTAGATCATTAGTTGTGACATAGTTTCATTCCATATAGGTGGATGTGGGGCCGCACAGGGTGGGAACTGAACTGGGGTCCTCCCACATGGGAGGCGAGAACCTTAACTGCTGAGCCATCCTGGCAGTTAACAGTTACACTGTAGTTCAGTACGTGGGTTTTGCATGGGCTGGGGCTGGGAATTGAACCTTGAACCTTTTGATTGCCAGACAAGGGCTCAACCACTGAGCTATCCTGGTATCCTTATTTTTTAGATATTTGATAGAATTAGAATTATCCAGTGAAGCTAACTATGCTTGGACATTGGGAAGATTTTAAATTACTAAGTCAGTATAGTTATTCTGTATAGGTTTTGTTAAGATTTTGTATTTCTTCCTGAGTCAGTTTTGATTATTTTGTCTTTCTTGGTATTTTTTCTATTTCACCTAAGTTGTCTTAATTTTTTAACATAAAGTTAATAATAATCTGCTATAATTCTTTTAATATCTACAGGGTAAGTAAAGATACCCTGTTTCATTCCTGTTTTTGGTAATTTATGTGTTCTTTTTTGTCTTGGTTAGTTTGGCTAAAGATTTATCAATTTTGTTGATCTTTTCATAGAACCAGCATTCAGCTTTTGGTTTCATTTATTTCCTTTATTATTTTTTCTGTTTATGTTGCTGATTTGTTTTATTTCTCTTGTCTACTTTCTTTTAATTTAACTTTCTATTCTTTCTGTCTTTTGTTTATGAAAGAATTTGATTTTGGATTTGAGTCATTTGCTTTTTTTAGTAGATGCATTTTTTTTTAAGTTATAATTTTTTCATACCGTATGTTTTGACGTGTTTTTGTTTTCCTTTAAGATATTAAAAAAAAATTTTGTGTGTGTGATTTCCTCTTTGACCCATAGGTTATTTAGAAGTATGTTGTTGGCCAAATAGTTAGAGATTTCTAAAACTTTTTTCCATTGCTGATTTCTAATTTAACTTCCCTTATGATCAGATAACTTAATTTGAATTACTTATTGAAGAGCATATTTTAAATTCTTTTAAAATATATTAGGAATTATTTTATGCTATAGCATTTGATCTGTCTTGGAGAATGTTTTGTGAGCCCATGAAAAGAATGTATATTTTGCTGTTTTGGGATTGGATTATTTGGTAAATGTTCATTAGGTTGGATTAGTCAATAGGGCTGTTAAAATATTATTTTTTTATCCTTAACTGATTTTCTGTTTGGTTGTTTTATCAGATATTGAAAGTGTAGTATTCAACTTTCTCCCTGTAATTCTTGAATTTTGTCTTTTTAATTTTGTCAGGTTTTCCCTTCATGAATTTTGGGGCTCTGTTAGGTTCATATCCATTTATAATGTGAGTATATGGAGTATATGGGATATGTCTTCCTTTGATATATGGACCTTTAAACAATTTTTTTTAATTACATTTATTTGGGTAAAATTGGTTAATGTACATTTCAAGTGTATAATTTTATATTATTTGTGGATCATCTATTTCTTGCATTGTGTTCACCACTCAAAGTCTAGTTTCCTTTCATCATCATGTATTTGAATCCCTTTATTCTTTTTTACCATCCTTCCCACTTCCCCTCTACTAATCACCATACTGTAGACTGTGTTTTTGAGTTTGTATGTTTTTTTTTGTCTTTGTCTGTTACCTTCTGTCTTATAGCCCACATATGCGTGAAATAATATGGTTCTTGTTCTTTTCTGTTTGTGTTTCACTAAAAGCATGATACTTTTAAGATCCATCTGTGTTGTTGCAAATGGCAGTATTTCATCAGTTTTTATGGCTGGGTAGAATTCCATTGTATTAATATATACGTACCACACCTTCCAGTCATCCATGGAAGGACATTTATGTTGTTTCCATGTCTTGGCTACCATGAATAAGGCTGCAGTGAACATAGGGGTACATATCTTTATGAGTAAATGTTTTTAAATTTTTCTGATAGATACCCAGAAGAAAGTATTGCTGGGTCATATGGTAGTTCTGTTCTTAATTTTTTGAGGATCCTCCATACTGTCTTCCATAGCATTTGTACCAATTTGCATTCCCACCAGCAGTGTATGAGGGTTTCTTTTTCTTCACAGCCTCTCCAGCGTTTGTTATTCCTTGCCTTGTTGAGCATAGCCATTCTCTCATGTGCGTGAGGTGCTATCTCATTGTGGTTTAGATTGGCATTTCACTAATAGCTAGTAAAATTGAGCATCTTTTCATGTATCTGTTGGCTATTTGTATATATTTTTGGTAAAAATGTGTCTATTCAGTTCTTCTACCCATTTTTTAATTTAATTTATTTTTTTTTGGTTGGGTTGTATGAGTTGTTTATATATTTTGGATATTAGCCCCCTGTATCACAGGTATCTTCTCCCATTCAGTTGGTTGCTTTTTGTTTTGTTGATGGTTCCTTTTGCTGTGCAGAATCTTTTTAGTCCTGTTCATTTTTACTTTTACTTCCCTTTGCCTTTGAGGTCAAATTTATAAAATCTGCTCCAAGACCAGGGTTTATAAATTTAGTACCTATGTTTACTTCTATATATTTTATTGTTTCAGATCTGATATTTAGGTATTTAATCCATTTTCAGTTAATTTTTACATATGTTGTCATTTAAGAGTCTAGTTCATTCTTTTGAATGTGGCTTTCCAATTTTCTGAACACCATCTATTGAAGAGGCTTTCCTTTTTCCGTTGTATGTTTTCAGTTCCTTTGCTGAAGAGTAGTTGCTTGACCTTTTTTTTAAAACCATTACGAAATGTCTTTCTTTGCCTTCAGTAATATTTCGTGTCATAAAGTTTATTTTGTTTTATATTAATATAACCAATCTGTCTCTTTTATGGTTTACTGGTTACATTATATATCTTTTTCTTTCCTTTTATTTTCCACTTCATTGTATCTTTGAAGTTAATTGTGTGTGTTTTGTACATAATGTATAATTTCATTGTGTTTTTATCTAGTCTGAAAATTTCTGCCTTTTGATTTTGTATTTAGTCTTCATATTTTATTATCTTTGGATTTATACTTTCTATTTTATATTTGTTTTCTATATGTCTCAGGATTTTTGTACCTTTATTCTTCCTTTACTGCCTTCTTTTGTGTTACACAAATTTTCTTTAGTGCACCATTTTAATTTCCCTGCATAGTAAACTTTTTTGATCATATTTGTAACAGCAGTTTTGTACTCTTTATCTGCTAAATTTAACATATGGGCCCACCAAAAGTCATTTTCTGTAACCTGTATTTTTTTTTACAGTGGGTCATACTTTCCTGTTTCTTTGTATGTCTTATAAGTTTTTATAGTCATGTGTCATTTAACAATAGGAGTGCGTTCTAAGAAATGTGTCATTAGTCCAGTTTGTTGTACAGACATCACAGAGTGCACTTAAAAAAACCTTGATGGGGAAAAGCCAGGATGGCTCAGTGGGTTTAAGCGCTCGCTTTGAAGTCCCGAGAACCGAGGATCGAATCCCGGCCCCGGTGGACCTACATGCTGAACTGGGGTGTGCTTCCCGAACGTGGTGAGGCCCCCAGTTCAGTTCAAAAAATAAAAAAAATAAAAAAAGCCTTGATGGCATAGCGTACTGCTGTAATTGTGCCTGCTATACATTTATAGAACTACCAGTGTAGTAAGTGTGTTTATACCAGCATTACCATAAACACTTGAGTGACTGAAGTCTAAACCAAGTTTGTCCAGCCTGTGGCCCATGGTAGCTTTGCAAGCCTTGCGTACATTCGTAAGCTTTCCTAAAATATGAGATTTTTTTTTTTTTTAGCTCATCTGCTATTATTTGTGTTTATGTATTTGGTGTGTAACCCAGACAGTTCTTCCAGTGTGAACCAGGGAAGCCAGAAGGTTGTACACCCCTGGTATAAGCCCAAAAAGTTGGATTTTCTTTTTGTAAACGCAAGTACCTGGCTTAAGCTTTAATTGGCCAGGCATTCCTTTCTATGGGGCTTCGACTTCAATGAAGGCTATCTGGAATAAACATATCTGTGGCCATACAACTAGATATAAAGGTAGGCCACCTCCTCCTACTGAGACTTTTTTGTAGCAGATTTTGATTTTGATAACTGACCTTTTGGGCTACTGGTTTTGCTCCCTTTCCATGCTTTAAAATCTTGCTCTGGTGTGTCAGTTCACCAAGAAAGAGTGAGTTCAGACATACTAGGGCCCCTTACCCTTGACCTCAGTAAAAGCAGAACCTCTCTCTGTCTCTGTCCACCCCTCTCCTTCCCTGGACCTGGGTGTGTACTCCCTGGGGTGCCTGCCATGCTCCAGGTCCTGTCAGCAACATACTCTGTTTTTCTTCTAAGTTTCCTCATAGTTATTGCACCCGCCTTGTAATAGTAATAATAACCACAAGGGCCAGTCCAGTTGTAACATTGATTTAGAAAGGGGAGATGTCTCTGGGAAGCTCAGCTGGGCCCAGGGGAAGCTCCTAGGCATTTCTGGCAGATAGCATTACTACAGATGATAGATTGAAACTGGCCCAGAGCGGTAACATTAATACATTGACCTTTGATCTTAGGACAGTAAGTCACTAAGTGTTAGAAATTTTCACCTCCATTATATTAATTTTATGTGCCCACCATCATATGCGTGGTCCCTCATTGACAGAAGCATTGCTTTGGCTCATGACTGTAGTGAGAACTGGGCATTCTCTATAATGTATTTTATCAACTCTTCACCCTTTATGTTGTTATTGTTATTATTTAATTGTTTGGTCTTAATATGTGAAATGTGGAATGTACCTGGCCTGCTGAACTCTCTGTTATGTTTTTTTTTTAATTGTCTTAATGTTTCATTAGCATGATTTTTGTTAAGGACTCTATATCCCCGTAAAATCCATATGTTGAAGTCGTAACCCCATTGTGTGAAGGTACTGGCAGATAGGCCTTTGGGAGGTGATAGGTCATGGTAGTGGAGCCTTCATGAGTGGGGTTAGTTGCCTTATAAAAGAGACCCCAGAAAGCTCTCTTGCCCCCTCTGCCATGTGAGGACTCAGCGAGAAGACAGTCCTCTGTGATCCAGGAGGAGAGCTCTCATCAGACTCTGAATGGGCTTCTGTCTTGATCTTGGACTTCCCAGCCTCCCACACCGTGAGCAATAAATGTTGCTTAAGCTACCCATCTTCGGTGTTTTGGTTATATTAATAACACCCCAAGTGGACTGTGTCCTAGAGTTTTCCTGGCATCTACATAGCTTAGTGGTTGAACACTATTTGGGTGGAGGCTGTGCCCAGATACTTAATCCCATTAGGCTTCTACCCCTCTGCCTATGGATTTGTATATAGATCGGAGAGTGCAGTCAGAATTCAGGCATTTTTTTACTTCTGCTTCGGATTTTACTTTCCGCAGGGCCTGCACATGTGTGGAGTTTTCCAGTCAACCAGGAATGTGAGGGCAACTTACCTAGTTCTCTGGTTCGCTCATTTTCAGGCTGTTATGTCATTTGCCCTATAATAATGATCCTCCAGTTATGTCTTCATCAGCTCCCTCAAACTTATGCATATGTTAGGTTACATGGCAAAGGGAGATTAAAGTTGCATATGGATTTGAGGTTGCTAATCAGCTGACCCTAAAAAAGGAAAATTAATCTGGGTTATCTGGGTGGGCCAAGTGAGATCACAGAAGTCCTTAAAGGTCTAAGAGGGAGGCAGGAGAAGAGTCAGAGTGAGAGGGAGATGTGCCTGTTTGAACGGTTGGAGAGATGCCATGTTCTAGCTTAGAAAATGGAGGAAAGGTGCTATGTGGGTGACCTTAAGAAGCTGGAAAAATCAAGGACATGAATTCTCCAGAGCTTTAAAAAGGAATGCAACCCTCCTTACACTATGGTGTCCCATGAGACCCATCTCTGAAATACAGAACCATCAGATAATAAATTTATGTTATTACAAGCTGTCAAGTTTGTGATAATTTTTTACAGTGGAATAGAAAGCTTAATACACTTTAATGGGAAAGGCGGTCTCATGCTATCAGACCTGTAGGTTTTCCCATTTGTTTTCTGCTGAATTTGCTATTTTTACTGACAGTTCCTCTTGGCTTTTTGCTCCAAATCAGTCAGTTCCCTCTGGTAGCAAAACTACTGGTTTTCACTGCCCGTCCTGGTCTGCTCAGACTCCTGGGAAGATGGTGGGGGTGAGGGGATGGATGGGAATACCCTTTCACTAGAAGGCTAAAGACAGCTGATGTTCCTACCTGAAGTTCTAGTTTCTTTTGAGTGTGCTTCTCAGTTTGTTGTTTGTCTTTAGTGTATATCCAGCACCATGCAATGATTAGCTTTGTCATTTTGCCTAGTTTTATAACACTTTTTTTTTTCCAGGATAAAAATTCTCTGATCTTTTTACTCCACCATAGCCAGAAGTTGATTTGCCCCATTTTCCTGATATATATATATATTTACTTATTTTTGAACAATCTGGTAAATTAACTATGACATAGGATATATTTCTGATTATTGACCATACTCTAACATGATCTCTAAAGTTATATATTTGTGAGCCCGTAATTTGGAGATGTGCATTTATCATGAGTTAAAGAATAATGAATTTATTATATTTCATACTTTCATTATTCTGATGACTAGATTTAACTTTTATATAAATTAACATGAAACAACCGTGTAAGTATGTGCTAAGCATGTTTTAATTACATACGTTTTATACTATTTCAGTCTGTTTGTTCATGTTTTGATACTTGTGAACCAGATATGGAGTCCTATTAATGCTGAGAATAAAGTACCTTTTATAGCAAAACAATAAAAAAAATTTAAGCAGTGGGTTAATTGCTATGCTTGACTCTTACTGGGTTTCAAAACTGAGATGCAAGTAGTTTAATTTGCTTGACTGTGCACAAACTATTTGTAGCCCTGCACTTCTCATTCTTTTCTACCTACTAGCTAAGAACATTCTTTACCATCTATTCCCACATGGCCCCAGTCCACCCATTCTTGAAAAAGCAGCTCAAATGCTATCTCTGTAAATTCTTCCCTGACTTCTTTCAGCTGGAAGGAAACTGTGCTTTTCCAGATTTCCCAAGCCTGTTACAGCATTTTCATTCATCTTCCACCTTTATCATAGTCATTGTTCCATGTGTCTTAACACTACTAGTAGGTTGCATTAATCTTGCTTTCAAGGAATGAACACATTTCATTTTTGTATCATCCGTGAGTACAAGTCTTACTGCCCATCTCTGTATTTATCCTAGATCAAATCAGTTCATTTATGTATGCTTGGTTCTTCACATTTGACTGTTTCTGCTGTTTTCTTGAATTTTGAACATGAGACTATGCTAAGTTAGCCTTAGTTTGATTTGAACATTAACATATATATTATCTGTTGTATTAGAAAATAAATGTAGCTGAAACTAAATGGTTACATCGTATAGGAAACATTAAAAATTTATGTGCTCACTATCTAAATGATTAAATTTTGCAAAAAGTTTAATTTCTAATTGTACTCATAAAAGGAATCAAATTCCCTTATTCCGATGTAATCTTTTATCCCGAAGATAATTTAAATTATATATGATAGTAAGATTCTGTGATTTAATAAATAGAATGATGAATTAAATAGAATGATAAATTGAACAGTGATTTGGTTCATTATAGAGAACTTTAAATTCCTGTGGGGTTTTTTGTTTGTTTGTTTGTTTTGTATTATTTATAATGTATAGCTTCAAAATTTTAAGAGGGACCTTTGGACTTTTCTTGATCCAGTAGCGACCCCTAGTGTTCTTTAATAAAAATTAGTATTCCGGAATTTTAAGAGTGTGTTTAGCAGTTGGCTGTTTGTTCCTTTCTTTGTTTTTCAAATGCAGTTCGAATTCTGAAATTTTTACATCTTTTGTAATCAGTTTAAAATAGGGATACAATTGGTACAGTAGATCATTGGATTGTGGTACTAACCGTTGTTTTGATTTTACTATTTTCTAGTAGAACTGAGAATACATTTAAAACAAATACATCCTATCATCTGTGTCTTGGGAATTGTATATTTCTCACCTGGCATATAGGAAATACATGTAATACTGGGGATTTTGTAAGATTGTCTGTCTTGAATGCCTACTATGTGTTAGGCACTGTCCAAACAACTTGGCACATATTGTTTCATGTAATGGAAAATGAGAACCCTGAAATATAGGTACGAAAATTGCTATTTCTTGCCAGTTGGGCTTCCCAGGGAGCCGACTGAGATGTAGATTAGTATGCAACAGGTATATCGAGTGCTATGGTATCACACCTGGGAAGTGTGGAAGGGTGGGGAGGAAATAGGAGTGAGCAGAGGCTAAAGTCAATCCGTGGTGCCCTTGGAAGGCAACCGTGGGGAGCTCTGCAGACGACATGATGCTTCAGAGCTGTCCTGGTTGGATGGATGTGAGAGGGCTTGACCCCCGTGATGGTCAGTAAGTGGACATAGGGAAGGGGGCATGACCTTGCAGGAGGCTGCTTTCTTCAGCTGAGACAGTATCTAATGTGGTTGACAGCTCTAGGCTGCTCCCTGGGCACTCCCAGCATCTGGGTTGGTAACAAGTCCTTTATTTCTCAATGGGGGTCTGGGTGCCACATCCAGCTTTGACCACAGCCCATCCTTTATTCCACTCAGATTCACTTTGTGCATTTCTGGGAGTAGCACCTTCACATTTCCAGTGGGCCTCTTCCCCTGGGAGGAGCTCAGAAGAGGAAGGTGGGTGCTACAGACTGCAGCCCCCGTTGCTGTAGTTGATCTTGAAGTCACTCCTGAATCATCTCTCCCCTCAGCTGTCCATTCTAGGTTCCTCCTCCCCTTGGCTAGCACATTTGGTCTCTGTAGTTTTACCTGGTAGTGTGACTCAGGCCCTCATCCCCAGGGGTCTGAGTCCCTGGTTACCATGTTCTCCTTAGGCTGGGGTTGCTACATTTGTCTATTTACTGTCAAAACAGGACAAGGGAATACCGAGACACACGTAAGTATCATCTGCATGCCAAACGTATCCCTCCACATCCCCATTGTGATTAGTCCTACTTTCTTCTGTTCACATTCAGTTACCTCTGCTGAGAGGGTGGCCTTGCCTGCTGGTCCTTTGACACAGGAGCCAATGTTCAGGCAGCCTGTCCTATCTTGTGGCATATGAATCAGAGCCTCAGCCTGAGGGATGCAATATGCTGCTCCAGAACTTGAAGCCAGCCTGGCATTGTGCCTCCTTCTCTGTTTGGGGAGTGCGAGATGGAATAATTTGTTCTTTACTTTGGAGTTAATGTCTGGCATTTCCCAGACCACTGAATCCCTAATATTTTGCTGATGGGGCATAGCCCCTGAATTTTTCCTGAGATTTATCTCCCACCCTGTGGAGCATAAATGTCTTACCAAGGCTTTCGACCTTCTAGCCTTTCCTTGCTTGTGTGGTTCTGTAACATGATGGCATTAATAAAGTGGACCAGTGTGATATTCTACAGGATGCCCAAATGGCTCTGAGGCAAAACTATAAATGTGTACTGTTGTCCACGTGAATGCAAACTATCTTTGATAAATGTTTCTTAGTAGGGCTGGGAAGGTATACATCTGTCAGATCAGTTGCTGTGTACTGTATGCTTAGGTAGTATTAACCTGCTCTAGCAGAGGTACCACGTTTGGCAGAGTGCGGCTACTATTTGGTTGGTTGTGGAAGTCTGCTGTCATACTCGACACTCCATCTGCTTTTTGCAGTGGCTAACTGGTGAATTAAATAGAAATATGATAGGGACCATCACCTGTGCATCTCAGGCTTTTAAAGGTGGCACTAAATTCTGCCATTTCTCCTCATATGTGACATTGATTTTGATTTATCTTGGCCAGGGGATAGGGGAGGGCAGTCTCAGAGCCTTCTATTTGGCTTTTACATTATAGACCAAGGAAACTGTGTGAACATTTGCTAAGCATGCATAGGATTTTTTGTGGACAAATATTTTCATTTCTTTTGGGTAATATACCTAGGAGTGGAATTGCTTTATCATATGGTACCTCTGTTTAGTATTTTGTGGAGTTGCCAAAGTATTTTCCAAAGTAGCGGTACCATTTTACATTCCCACTAGCATTGTATGAAGGTTCCAATTTCTCCACATCCCCATCACTTTTGTCACTATCAGTCTTCTTAATTAGGCATCCTACGGATTGTGAAATAGTACCTGATTTGGTCTTGATTTGCATTTCTGTAATGATTAGTGATGTTGAGCATCTGTTCATTTGCATATTGGCTATTCTTTGGAGAAATGTCTACTGAAGTCCTTTGCCCATTTATTGAATTTTTTTTATTTTTTTATTTTAAAGACAAAATTTTCAGAGCACTTTCAAGTTGACAACAGGATTGAGAGGAACATATTGAGATTTTTCATAAATACCTTGCCTCTACACATGCACAGCCTCCCCCATTAATAACCCCCACTAGGGTGGTCCATTTATTGGAATTGATGAACCTACACTGGCACAACATAACCACCCACAACCCATAGTTTACCTTAAGGTTCACTCTTGTTTTATGTTCTTTGGGTTTGGCAGGTGTATAATGATAGGTGTCTATCATTATAGAATTATGTAGAATGTTTTTATTTACCTAAACATGCTCAGTGTTCCACCTGTTCATCCCTGCCCCCATCCCAACCCCTGGAAGCCACATTTTTATATTCTTTGCCCATTTTTAACTTGAATTGTTTGGGTGTTGTTGTTGTAGTAACCTTTATCAGATATATGTATGCAAATATTTTCTCCCATTCTCTGGATTGCCTTTCATTCTTTTTCTAAGATTTATTTTATTTTTGTTTTCTTCTTTTATTGAGAGAAGGTGAGAGAGACAGAGAGAAAAGAAGGAGGGCCCAGAGCAGTCTCCATAGATGTACATAATTATTTATGACATAGTTTCATTTCACATGGGTGGATATGGGATCACGCGGGGTGGAAACTGAACTGCAGGTCTCCAGCATGGGAGGCAAGAACGTGCCATCCCAGTGATTACAGTTGCACCACAGTTCAGCATATGGGTTTGCATGGGCTAGGGCAAGGATTCAATCCCTGGACCTCATAGTTGCAAGGCAAGCATTCATTCTGCTGAGCTATCCCATGTCTTCTTGCCTTTCATTCTTTTGATAGTGTTCTTTTATACACAGTTTTAAATCTTGATGTAGTCCAGTTTATTATTTTACCTATGTTTTTGGTGTCATATCTAAGGTATCATTGCTGAATCCAATTTCATGAGGCTTTCTTCCTGTTTTCTTCTAAGGTTTTTATAGTTTTGGGTTTTATATTTAGGTCTTTTTTTCATTTTGAGTTAATTTTTCTATATGATATAAGGTATTGGTCCAACTGCATTCTTTTGCATGTGGATATCCATTTTTCCTGACATTTGTTAGAAGAGTGTCTTTCTTTTTTGAATTGTTTTGGCACCCTTGTAAAAAATCATTTGACTGTATATGTGAGAGTTTATTTCTGGCTTCTCTCTTTTATTCCATTGGCCTATTTGTCTTTATGTCATTACCACACTATTTTGATTACTGTAGCTTTAAGGTAAGTTTTGAAATTAGGAAGTGTGAGGTCTTCAACTTTGTCCTTATTTTTTTCAATATTGTTTATTTTGCTTCTTTTGTGTTCCTTGAGATGCTGTATAATTTTAGGATGGGATGATCTATTTCTGGAAAAAATTTATTGGGATTTGATAGAGATTGCAATGAATACATAGATTGCTTTGGGTAGTATTCACATCTTAATTATATTAAGTCTTCCCATCATGAACACTAGATGTCTTCCCATTTATTTATGTCTTCCATTTTTTTTAGTGTGCAAGAGTTTTACCTCCATGGTTAAGTTTACTCCTAAGCATTTTATTCTTGATGCTATTGTAAATGGAGTTGCATTTCTTAAATTCCTTTTCTGGTCATTTTTATCTTTGCTTATTTTTAAATTGGGATATCTGTCCTTTTATTGTTGAGTTGGAAAAGTTTTTTATCAATGAATATGCACTGAGAACTATCACTATGTACCAACATTAACTCAAAATGTATCAAAGACCTCCACATAAGCCCTGAAACAACTGTATAGAAGATACTATTGGTATGAAACTTACAGACCTTGGGTTCAGGGAGGACTTTATGAACTTGACCTCAAAGGCAAGGGAAGTAAAAGAAGCAAAAATAAATGCATGGGACTACCGGTATAGCAAACGAAAAAGCTTCTGCACAGCAAAGGAAACTGTCAACACAGTAAAGAGGTGACCAACCGAATGGGAGAATATGTTTGCAAATAATGCTTCTGATAAGGGACTAATATCTAAAATATATGAAGAACTCGTACAACTCAACAAAAAACAAACAAACCAATTGAAAAATGGGCAGAACGCTGCAAAGGAAACCATCAGCAAAGCAAAGAGGCAACCAACCAACTGGGAGAAAATATTTGCAAACAATGCCTCTGATAAGGGGCTAATATCAAAAATATATAAAGAACTTGTACAACTCAACAAGAAAAAAACAAGCAATCCAATTAAAAAATGGGCAGATGACCTTAACAGACACTTCTCTCAGGAAGACATACAT
>PVKE010036009.1:0-16596 GCA_004027555.1 Craseonycteris thonglongyai
CCACTATTGACATTTTGAGCCAGATAATTGTGATGGCGGCCCTCCCGTGCATTTTAGGATATTTAGCAGCATCCCTGGCCTCTATCCACTAGATGTGAGTATCAGACAAATGCCCCCTGCCCACCCCACCACCACCACCACCACCACCACCAAGTTGTGACAACCAACAACATCTTCAGACGTCACCAAACATCCCTGCGATCTGGGTGGGCACTGGGGTGGGAGGAAGGGATGGAGGTTGTGGTGGTGGTTTTCATCCTGGGTGACAGCCACTACTCTACCCTAATGAAGCCAATGTGTCCACCTCACACAGCACTGAACCCATTACATCATACACCAGTTTAGAGCCACCCCTGAGTCACTGTACTGTGTTCTACAGGAGGACAAATCCCAGGTGCCAGATATAGAAGCATCTGCTTTATAATAGGACACAGAGCCCACAAAATTCAAAACATTTTTAATTACAAAAAGCACTTATGAAGCATGATGAGAGTGGGTGTGGCGATTAGTTCATTCCCTCGTCTTGCAGACATTTGTTAAGCAGTGCCTCTGAGGTGGGTGACGTAAAAGGTGCTGAAGCTGACTCAAAGGCAGATCCGGGCCAGCCTTTAAAGAACGAATGATGCTAGGAGGGTTCAATGGGGGATAGTTTCAGTAGGAGAAAGCCCAGTTCCAACTGGCTTAAACAATCATGGCACTTCGTTGGTTCACACATTCGAAAATCCCCCAGGCAGCGCAGGCTTTAGGCAAGGCTGGAGCCCGTGGCTCAGGGTTGTCACGAGGGACTGGGTTTCCTTGTTTCCCTGCTCTTCCAGTCCTACTGTCGGTTTCATCCTAACGCTGATTTTCCTCGTGGTCACCAGAGGGGTTAGCAGCTCCCAATGTTACATGCTTCCTCATTTCCTGAGGACCTGAGATTCACTTTGATAGGACTAGTTTAGAACACCTGCCCACTCCCAAATCAACCAGTCATTTGCCACCAAAGGAATGGAAGGTGCTGATTGACTTGCCTGGGGCCACTTGCTCTAATCATGGCACCAGTTTCCACAGACACCACACAGACTCCGGAAAGGAGAACAAGCATCTCTGCGAGGGGAAAAGAGAGCCACAAATGCAGGGGCGAATGTGGAGTCCTTAACCAGCCAAAGTGCTCTCAGGGCATTTGCGGCGTTTCACACAGGCCCTGCCAGGTGGTTTCATTGAGCACCACTTATGTGAGTCTCTGGAAGTCTTATCACAGTCCTCTGTGCTTTCCATCTGCTGCTTCTCCCTCTCAAGTCTCGTTCCACCTCCACTCCTCAGTGGTTCGCTTCTTTCAAAGCTCAACTCAGTCAGGTACTGGGAGGCTGTCTCCACCTCCCCAGACATCCTTCTCTCCTCCACGCTCCCTTCACCCTTAACTTCCCGGTGCTCAGCTTTCATTTGTCTGCTCCAACGTGGCTATTCAGCGAGTCTAGACCTACATTGCTCTTCTGAAGAATTTTTGGTCTACTACGTTCTCTCTTTCACATCTAATAAAGGAATTGAGAGCTTTGTAGGGCGATTTACTGGTTACCTCAGATTTCAAAAACAAGATGGTTAGGGGGTAGGTGTGTGTGTCCATGAAATAGAGAATGAGGGAAGCAGGTTGGGGCTGTGGAAAGAGCAAAGGATTTAGAGCAGACAGTCCTGGGTTTGAATCCTACCTCTGCAGAGGCTTTGACCAATGGATCCTCTTAGCCCTGCTCTCCCTCCTTAAACAGAAAGCATTGTATGTTATGCATCCACTCTCTAGGATGCCTCACACTTGTGAATACGCTACCATGGGACTGTTATTAATTCACATAAAATTTACATTTAATAGTTTTCACTTTGCTCATCCATAAAAGGGGAATAATTCTCTGAGGGCATCATGCCCTGTTGTACATCCAATGCACCACACTCCACCAGCCTGGTAGCCTTTAATCTAGGCATTTATTACAAATACACATGCCCAGACCTGCTGGAAACCCAGCCTTTTCCCAGGGCTCCCTTGGCCAGATATTCCCGAGGTCAGGACTAATAACCCCCAGATATGGTTAAGGCATCGTTTTCTCTTTGCCCTTGGTGCCCCACCCTGGGCTTCAGGGACAAACCTTTTCCTACTGTCTTCCACTGGCAGTTAATGACTGCGTTTTCCCATGTATGAGACAACACTTTTATAAAAAATACAGTACCTTAGTGTGTCACTTTGGAAATCTCTATACGAACATTTATTGTTTTAAAAGTTTGCAGATGTCCGCTGTGTTCTATCTGTAAAGTGGACACATTTGTGGAACATGAGGACTTTTTGGAGTCTAAGAATTTAAAATTCTATAGTTGACAGTTCTGAACATCTTTGGGAGAAAAATGCAATCCACAACCAGACGAGAATATACTGAGAAAATAATTTATTCAATTGTAAATCAGGTATATATTTTTTAATGTTTAATTACTATTAATGAGATCTTTAGTTTGTCCACTTGGGACTTAAATTTAAATGAATTAAAAAAAATCAAGATTCCCTCAAAAGTAAACATCAGCCCTTCTCTATATTCTTTCTCTATCTATTTTATTTCTTTGGGTTAGGACTTAAATCATTAACTTTTCTTACTCCAGAATGGATCCCAGAAAACTTGAGTTACAGAGAAGACTCCTAACTGACATGAGACACCTTTGTCTTTTACAAAGTCCACTTCTTCAAAATTTGTTAGGTTTTGCTTTGCCAGGTTGATAGCTTTTAGCAAGAAGTGTAGGAGGCACAATGCAATGGTGGAGAAAATGTAGGTTTTGTTTGATCTTAGAAGCCCATTGTGCTAATCAAGGCAGAGCAATGGCTTTTCAAATGAATCACTTAAAAATGGAACAAATGACCTAAACTGGAACATATGCATAATACACATACACCTGCATATGTAAACGTTGCCTCCTAACTTCCTTTATGTTGAGTTGCTTAAAATAATGTGTAGGATTTCGTAACTTCTCTCAGAGAAGGGAACTGAATGTTCAGCTGTTTGGTCATGAGGACTGTGTCCTCATTGCCACCCCCTGCTTTTGATAGAAAATCAATTAACCATGTTACTAAATGCACCTTGTTAGCCCAGCGGCACAAATGGGGCAGGGGAAAATGAGAGGTTCCTCGATGGGAGGGCTTTTCCTCCAACCCCAACTCCTTGATGTCAGCCCTTCAAGTGGGGCCTGATAGGTTGAGACTCCGAGGGTTAGAGCAGGTGCCAGTGGGACTTGAAGAACGGACTGTCATGAAGCCCATGTCACGTCAGCAGTAACTGATAGTCACGAAGCCTGGGTCTGGGAAATGTAAGTCCTCGCAAGCCTGCTCAGTCCCCTGCAGGCCTTTTTCTCTGACACCATCCACTTCCTCTGGCCAAGGATCTGAAGACACAAGTTGCAGAATCTGGCAGGCCTAAAGTGATTTGGGCAAAACAAGAAGCATCTTCCATTCAAATCCTCTCCACTCTGGTTCTTGTGGGATCAAGGAGGCTGGAGAGCATCCATCGTCCCCTGCCCGTTCAGCACCTGGATCCATGCCATTTTTAAGCACCAACCCCATGTCCTGTGTTCCTCTGAGGTGACATTGCCCCCTTTCCACTCGTTCTTCACTATTTCTTGGCAAACTCACTCTGAGGCTTTGCTTCCATTTCCTGAGCACCCATTGGCTCATTCAGATTCCCTGTGACTCCAAACATCCCCCACCATGGTGTCCACTGAGAATCGCCTCCCGTGTTTGGTACAGAAGCCATACAACATCCTGAGAGACAGGGCATTGGATGACAAGTGGCCTGAAGCAATCTGCTATTGAAACCACTTGAGGATTGATTGCTAAGGGATACTGTGTTTTCACTAAAGTTCTCCTGCTGCAAAGCAACTCTATGTTGCTTTAGACTCAGCAAAGACAAGAAAACACTGAAAGGAAGGGGAACTCCCACAATTGTATCTTGTTGCCAAACACTTTCCTTAGCACCCTGTTCTACAGTACACTATCTGGCATGTGTAGAGTATTTCTGGCTTTTTCTTTGTCTGTGACAGAAAAAAAATAAAAATAAAAAAATATATATATATAGGTTTGTTTTTTTTTGGTTTTGTTGATTCATTCAGCTGATAGTATTTCCCCCAAACCATAAATAGACACAAAATCACTGGGAATGCACATCCGATTACCATGGGTTCATTCTCCCATATTACAAGGCTCAAAGTTATAAGGAGGAATAGTATGTACTTGCTGGGTTGGTGTTTTGTTAGTATTTTTTTTAAGTTAAAATTAAGTGTTACTCTTCTGATGAAGCAGCCAGAATAATACATTCTCAAATTCAGAAACCTATAGGCACAATTCAAAGTCAGACGTTATTTCTAACCAAATTATACTCTTTTGTCTGCCAAGATACCTTGACAGTCTTAATATCTGAAGGCAGGCCTATATGATAATCCCAGCAATACTCTGGGGATAAGATTTTGGTGGGTTTGTTGAGAAGGAAATACTTGTTTAGGTGGCTTTCATCATGCCATTGGGCTTCTATGTCATTTTCCTTGTCCTGGAGGATTCCCTTGAAGCACTCCTGGGTGATGTTTAGGACCTGAATGGGTGTTCCTCCAAAAATGGCTGCGTGGTAATAAAAATCCCCCTGGCCAAATGGAATGTATGCTGCGGACTCCCTCCGCCTCTCATAGGTGAACTCGTCAGGCTCTGCCTTGTACCACCAGGCCTGGAGCTGCGCCACTGACTGTCCCAGCGTCTCCAACCCAAAGGGGTTTTGGAAGACTTGGTCCACATCCATGCAGAAGAGGAAGTCCACCTCGTGCTGGATGTGGGTCACAATGTGCTCCCCAATGGTCTTCATGCGCATCATGCTGATGTCCTGCCACCTCTTCTCGGGCTTGATCTCGAACACTTTGAAGGAACGCAGAGGGCCCAGCTCTATCAAAGGCAACCTGGAGACATCATCCACCATGATGTAAAATATGACTTTGTGGCCAACCATGAAGTACTTGTTAGCCGAGGTTAAGAACTCCTCCAAGTAGTGCTCAATGTATCTGAAACACAGAAGAACAGGGTCAGTGTAACCTCTGATTCTGCGGGAAACCGTGTGCTACTGTAATCATGTTGTTTGTAGTTTAGTTTAGGAGACCAGTGTTCTTCCCCATCCCAGAGGTATGTTTTCACAGGGAGGGACGTCTGTGACTGTAACATTCCTGGCTGCAGTGCGGTTCAGTCACTTAGCCTTGGGGAGGTGGAGTGACTCATCCAACTGCCCATTTTGGAAGGGCGCCTAGTTCTGCACAGCCCTGCCCACTCCTCTCCTCTCACTCTTGGAAGCTGACTGGCTGGATGGACAGAGCATGTGTGCACTGGGCCCTGCAGTTGAGCCCTACTCCCAAGTCTGGAGGCCTACGGTTTCTGGTGCTGTAGGTGCCTGGCTGCCTAAGTCTTTCTTAAGGTATACAACATGTAAATCTGATACAGTTAAATACTTGTACTGCAAAATGATTACCGCCTTAATGTTAGCTAACACCTCCATCATGCAGTTATTCATCTTGTAACTGGAAGTTAGTATCCTGTGATGAACATCAAGGAGGTGCTAGCTCTTGAGCCTCCCTCAAGAACCCCAACCTATATCCCAGTGTTACCCCTTCCCTACCAGATGCAACTGTGATGGGATCCTTGGGTCCTTTGGGGATGCATTAAACCTAACCATCACCACTCTATTATCTTCTACTGGGACCCAGAGAATGGGTTAAGGGACATGGATGCCCTTCCATAGTACATATTCACCCTGTGAGCCTCCCACTGGTCACCTAAGACCCTAATCTTTTGTCCACACACCACCATTATAAGAGCCATCCAAATACCAGAGCAAACAACCTCTGATTTAGCCTTATTTTAACTATTTATTCCTTATTTTTTAGAACATTTTTAGGGGTCACAGCAAAATGGAGCCAAAAGAACAGGGTTCCCATGTACCCCCTATTTCCCCTCCCTCCCACATCCTCCTTTATCAACATCCAATGCCAGGATGGTTTATGGGTTGTAATCAAAGTACCTACATTGACACGTCATTATCACCCCCAAGGCCATAGTTCACATGAAGGTTCACTCTTGGTGTTGTACATTCTATGGGTTTAGACAAATGTATAATGAGTGTATCTATCATTATGTATGATGTTATACAGAATATTTTCATTGCCCTAAAAATCCTGTGTTCCACCTATCCATCCATGGCAACTACTGATCTTTTCCAGTGTCTCCAAGGTTTCGCCTTTTCCAGAATGTCAGATAGTTGGAATCATATGATGGCATATAGCCTTTTCAGATTGGTTCTTTCACTTAGTACATGCCCTTAAGGTTCCTCCATGTCTTTTCATGGCTTGATAGCTCATTTCTTTTTAGCACTGATAACAGTTTCTTCTCTGGATGTATCAGTTAGTTTATTTCTCCATTCATCCAATGAAGGACATCTTGGCTGCTTCCAAGTTTTGGCAACTATGAATGAAACTGTTGCACACATCTGTGTGCAGGTTTTTATGTGGACACAAGTTTTTAGCTCCTTTGGGTAAATATCAAGGAGCACAATTACTGGATTGTGTGGTGTTTGTTTAGTTTGATAAGAAACTGCCAAACTATCTTCCAAAGTATACATACCATTTTGCATTCCCACCCGTGATGAATGGGAGTTCCTGTTGCTCCACCTCCTCATCAGCATTAGTGTTATCAGTGTGTTGAATTCTGGCCATTCTAACAGGTGGGTAGTGGTATTTTAGCTATTTATCAGTTCATTCAAATTACACAATGCTGGGGAGCCCAGATAAGCAGAAAGGCTCAGTAAGCCAGTCTTGGCCTCTGCCCGAGGGCCAGCCATTCATTACCCATCGGCCTACTGACCTCTTTCACCATTCAAGTGGGGCCACACCTGCACTCTCTGTGCCCTAATGTTACAAGCTCCCACCTGCAGCCCAGCAGCTCCTTTAGCCACTGTCCTGAGTCTGGAGATGGGTGCTCCTAGAACAGCACTGGGAACTTCAGGGCTGTGTTCGGCCAGCTGCCTTGGGCTCTGCCACTTCCCAGCTGTAAACCTGATATCCATTCTGTGAAACTGGCCCTTGAAAGCAGTCCCCACCCCGCCAAGAAATAATCCAGAATCCATTCAAAAAAATACGGGATGCTATGAATTTGGTGATGAAACCCCTCCCTCATCAGTGGATCACAGCGTAAACTCTTTTCACATATTACATAGAAGGGTGGTGGCTGGACGGCCGAGGGGAACGGGACCAGTTGTATGATCATGGGTGCTAACTAGACTTGCTGCCTAGTGCTTACAGATACCGAACCCCAATGCTGTCCAGTTGAAATACAAGTAATCTCAGACATTCATTTTCCCACAGTCACTATAAACTCGTACATATATCATACACGAGAGTAAAAACAAAACACCCCGTTGATGTTTTCTGTAACAGAAGCTCTACACTATCTTATGAAATCATGGAGATCACAGAGAAGAGGAAAGAGTACCGGTAGGTAGATGGCTTAACGCAACTCAGGCAAACCCCAGACTCAGTGAGCTTGGATTCAATATGATGTACTGATCACAGAGCCGGCCACTCACTGGCCAATGTTTTCTGAGCAATAATAACTGGCACTTCTTTTCACTTCACTTGCTGCCTGGATTCCCTTTCTTTACTACCAAATTAAAGTGTGCTTTTAAGGTTGGCCTCTGAAAACCTCAGGGTTTATAGTATTGAGTCTTTAAATGGACACAATATATTTGAGCAATATAAAGAAGGACTTCAACATGGCTCTGTGGCCGGTGGCCAGGAAATTCTTTGGCACCCTGCAATTTTAAGAAAAATCTATTGTGCCCTGAAGCTGGGAGACAATCCTGGGAGGAGAAAGAGAGCCATTGTGAGGTTTAACATTGTTGGTAGATTCAAGCACTGAGGTTGGCTCTGTGCACTGTTATTTGAAAATAAACCAAACATCACACCTCCTAAAAAGTCCACATGCACTCTTGTGAGGATTTATGGCTGCAGAGGACAAACAGTCCTCTCCTGCCTCAGAGCATAGAGCACAAGGCTTTCCCGAGGATGTGCCATTGACAGTTTAGTTCTGCAGAGCTGCAATGATGGATGAAAAAGGGGTTTTACGGAATGTACCCTCACAGGGTAATCTGATCCTACATTCTTCAGAGGGCAGGTCATGGTGTGCAGTCATGCCCCACGCATATAAAACTTCTTAAAGGTTCATCTTTGCCTTAAGCAAGCCCCGTCCATTGTTTCTGTGCATCTCGGTCAACACACCTTTGAAATTAGTGCAACCACCCTCAAGAGAGCACACAATTTTGTTAACTCTTGTAATCTAATCCCTGCCTCGATTTCTCCCACCGCCATGTAATCCTAGGTTCCCTCCTGAATTTCAAATGCATAAAAGAAACTGCAAAACTGGAGCCGTTGAACCCTTGTTTTGGGGCAATTGTCACCAGTTAGGATCACACCAATCTGCATCGTGACTGGCTTGTCTCCTCTCAGCCAAAGGATGAGGTGAGCTGAGCGAGCACTGGCTCTCGACTCCTAACAGTACAGATGCTTCCAGTAAAACGTCGAAACTCCGGAGTCACCCTTCTCTGTTTCAGATACCACCTAAGCCAGGCCTCGGCAGACTTCTTCAGGGCAATTTTCTCCAGGTGTTGCGGTCCACCAGCTATTTATTTTTGCTTGCTCATGTACATATGCAGCCACTTCAATTTGAAGAGCCGATCCTTGCCTCTAACAACTGTACGTGTGCATGCGAAAAACGTGTTTCTCTTACATTTAGCTGCCTAGCTGCTAGGCCTGTTGTAATGTGGCATCTGCTATGACACTGTTTTCTTAATTCAGGTGGTCAGCCCAAAATTGCTTCATCGTCCGCCCGGCCCTGACCTAAGTACTTTGGATGAGCACAGTCAGTGACATTAGGACTTTGACTGGTACGGTGGCTCCTGAGCTCCAAGTTGGGGAAGGACTTAGATAAGGTGACCAGATTTTAACATTGGTAAAACGGGACACCATTGACCGGGGGGTGGGGAGGGGGCTCTCGATTAAAAATTTGGTCTATCTCCTGCCGTTCCCTAGCTTGTCGTGCATTCTTTCCAAAAATCAGGACTTTTTTAAAACACTGCGGGACGAGGGACGAATTGTTAAAAATTGGGACTATCCCGCCAAAAGCGGGACGTCTGGTCACCTTAACTTAGGAGAACTATCGGTTCTTCACAGAGCTCTCCGTTGGGCCCTGTAGTGGGCAGAACTCAAGCTCAGACCCACCTGCGCCTTCAGCTGCCTCTCTACAGCTTTCTGTGTGGCTCTCAGAAAACGTACAGGTGAAAAGACTAAGGGGTAGGGAGGTGAGGGGGCCAGGGAGGGACAGGAAAAATTGAACTTTTGCTTTGGGTTTTTTTTTGGGGGTGGGGGGGAGTATCCAAAAGAGCAAAATGGATTATATTTTAAAACCGGTATTACAAGCTATTTACTAGTTTCAGGAGTGACTGCAGTTTTGGGAAAAACATTCTAAGCAAGGAAATGGAAGCTGAAAGGGGAACCCATCCAACCTGTAGAAGAGGTTCTGACCGGCTCAGTTTCCCAGTCTTCCTTCCTCCCTCGGTCCTCCAGGAAAGCTAGGGGGGAAGGAACCCAGGAACCCCTGGGGAGAGCAGTTGGCCATGCTCCGGAGTGGAAAACCACCCCACTTAGGCCACTCTGAAACATGAACTTGCTGTACATCCTTCCGTCCTTGGGTCCGGGTCTTGAGAGCGTAGGAGAAAGAATGAGGCACATTTGGGCTGTCTAACCACTGGCATGTCTGGAATTTCCAAAGAAAGTCATGGAGGTCAGTGTGGAAGCGGCTGTGGGTGGGCAGGGCTCAGTGAGTGTAGCAGACATTTTTACCTGCAACCTGACACCCTCACTTGGAGTTGGGAAAGAGTTGACTCACCAATTAATGTTTTGTGGGCGGGGGGCGGGGGGCGGGGGGCGGGGGGTACTCAGCAGACATGAGAGTGAAATGGTACCATTATAACATTCTCTTATCTAATAATTCAGACAAGTCATGAGCAGCCCCTGTAAGCCTAGGGGGGGCCCCTCACACACATTTTTACAGTTGGAAGAAGAAAAAGTCAAGGTCAATTTCAACAGCAACACCTACCTTCCGACAGCAAAAACCGTCAAACCCACGGTGATCTTCTGTTTGCCATAGTAATATTCCAAGATGGCTCTGTTGTAAGTGCCTTCCCAAACAACGGGCGCCTTCCATCTGGTCACTGTCACAACCTCTGGGCGTCTCCTGGTAACAGAACATAGAGCCCCATGAGTCGGGACAGCTTTGTTATGCAGGGCAGAGACTCTTTGGATAACCTAAGGTTAGCTATGATTTGCAGGGGCTTCCCTGAGTCCTGACTGTGTGCAGGACAGGAGACTGGGGTCCACGTGTCAATTAGGGTTGCCTTGGGGGCTTTTGTGGGGACCTTACCTGTATACCTCATGCCCTTTCCCTCCTTTTCCTGTTTTTCTTGGTCTCTTCTTCCTTCCAATTCCCTTTCCCTCTCTCCCCAGCCCTTTCCTATGCTGCCGGTGGCATTTCTGGGTGTTATTTATCCCTGTGGGTGCCATCTGAGCCTAAGACCCTGGTCCTTGGCATGGAAATGTGAGAGTGACACTGAACTGAAAAAGAAAAGAAACTGTTTCAATTTGCCTTTTGCCAGAAAAGGATTTCTGGGTAGGAACGAAGCCAAAAAGGGCCCCAGCCTTTGGGGGGTTCTCATGTTATCGCTCATTTTGCAAAGCAGGAGACAGAGACCCCCAGAAAAGAAGGGACTCAATAGAGGTCCCCTACAGCCGAGGCTGGAGCACAGGGCTCCGGCAGACCCTCTCCCTGCATGATGAGGCCTCTTTATGAGGAGTGTGAGGGGAGAGGGGCACGTTTTCAATGCTCAGAATGCTTGAAAGGAACTTGGCAAAGCCAACACAAACACAGGAAGTAACGTAAGAGCTGTGACAGAACACTGCAAAGGGTAAATGCAGAAAGGCTGAGCAGCAGCTGGGGCCCAGCCTGAGGGTGAAACTCAGCCTGGGGCAGGCGGTGGAGACACAGCCCGACCCTCTTTCGCTCAAGAAACTGCTGCCTTTCTCCCTCTGAGAAGCGGAGACTAAATCCCAGTCCGTTAGATTCAAAGCTCAGCACGCACAGGCCTGTACTTCATCCACTAGGAGGTGCAGGTCAGTGTTTGGGGACAACGTCCTGATGGTCCCCATAGTTGGGTCCCTGCTGGCTGCTTGCACATTTCCCAGGGAGGCTGTCAAGGAGGGTTAACAAATCAATCAGGCCAATGAGAACTTCTAACCTCACACATGGACCAAGGGTGGGTTTTCACAAAACTATTCCTACTCTGCCCCGGCCCCGGCCCCGGCCCCCGCCCCCGCCCCGGTGGAGAAGAGGCTCAGTAGACTGGTCCTCATGCCTCCTGTCCCTCTGTCACCTAGCTCTGCACTCATTCTTAAGCCAACTCGGCCCTCCCACCTCAGCTCTGTGCACTGCTCTGGTCTGCTTCCTTTCCCCACCCTGCACAGCTAGAGTTGCCTCCAGAGACGGGGCGAGGGGGGCGGGGGGCACCCTCAGGCTGCCCTCCTGACCTCCCCATCTTCTATGGAGTCTCAAACTGAGACTCACCTCTGCCTTCACACCCAGCTATGCTGGCCACCAGCGGGGGGGGGGGGGGGGGGTGGACGACAACAGCTGCATGTGGTTTTCTTCGAACATGAAATAAGCTATTTGGGATTCTGCAACAGGCAAATTTACACACCTTTTCCCTTTTAGGCCTTGCAGCAGGCCTGCCACATATTATGTCCATCGTACAGGTGAGAAAACCAAGGCTCAGAAAGGCTTGTTAACTTGTCCAAGGCTGCACAGCTGCTGCCGATCATAACCAACACACACAGGCACTGTGCTGCTGTGCTAAGGGCTTCACCCTTCAGAGGTGGGTGCTACTTTGGTTCTCATTTTATCAATGAGGAAACCGCAGCACAAAGAAGTTTCAGTAACTTGACAGAGGTCATATGGTATGGGGCAAAGGTAGGACTTGAAGCCAGATAGGCTGACTCTGCCATTCCATATCGCTTATGTGGGCATTTACTTGCTCTACTGATGAAGCGGGGATTAAAACCCAGGCCTGTCATTATTTCCACTCACATTAGCTACCGCAGAATGAGAAATGATGAGCTTTCTTTTTCTTTGTTTTTAGAAGCTTATGTGATGCTTTTAGTCACATACGCCCCCCAGCTTTGTTGAATGACAGGATTTCAAACCCACACATGCACGCACACACGCATGCATGCACGAGCGTGCACTTTTATTTCTGTAACCAGCTTTTCTGAATTTACACTCTCCCATGCTTTGTCACCTCACTCAGCGCAGTCCTTTGTTTTAGCCTGTCGAAGATCTTTCAGCGGTCTGACCCAGCTTGCTAGCTAAGTCACACAGCTGTGTGTGTATGAGCTGGCTATCTGGTATGCAGGTAATTTTTTTTTTTTTTTTTAAGGAAGGGGAAGAGGAAAAGAAGGGAGCAGGTACACTTACTACTTACGGTACACAGGGGTACTTGACTTTCACTCTGTCTCCCACGTAATCCTCACAACCACCTTCTAAAGTAAATGCTGTCGTCATCCCCATGTTACAAATAAAGTGCAGGAAGGAGAGGAGGAGACTGGAACTGCGTCTCTAGCCATTTGATTTATAGAAAAGGCCAGACCAAGGCACTCAGTCCCTCTCCATGCACCTCTAAGTACCTGCTCCTTACCAGGCCCAGTGCTGAGTACGGAGAGCAGAGAAATGAGACCTCCAATGTAAGCCCTTGAGAATAGTCCCCACAGGGGATCAGCCTACTACTCACTGTTCAACTGCACAACCACTCAGCCCATAATTTCTAGGAAGGATGAGTCAGATACCAATGTCCAGTTTGGTTACTTGGCTGGGAAGAGTCCTTTGAGCAGGAAAAAAAGTAGCAATATTAAAAATTAATATGTAATTAAAAATTAAAATGTTCTATTTCCCAGCTGTTAATTATTAAATTCCATGGGCAATTCCTACATGTCAGCGCCCCCCAACCAAGAAGCCAGATGACAGTCTGAAAATGCAGGCCGAGTTGGGGGGAGGGACAGGGGCAGAGGATGAGATCAGCTTCTCGGATGAACCTCTGTATCAAGGAGTCTTAAGTCATCAAAACCCACAAAAACGAGCACAGATGAGGCCACATGCATGCAGTATCTAGCCTTTGCCACTGTCAACTACCTGAGGTGTCCAAGGTCACAAAGATGGGACTCTGAAAGGAGGGAAAAGGGTCGGCAAAGACTGAGAGCTGCCCAGAAACCTTCCTTCCAAGCAAGGCACCGTGGTACGTGGACTTGTGTGGTTTCATCTGCAGAGGCCAAAGTCTCCCCACAACATACAAGGGCCTCCAGAACATAAACACATACCTGCCTGGGTTATTGGTGGTTTTAAAATTTTATGTTCTTATTTGTGGGAACACTGTGGTATCCAAGGGCTGAGTGGTTAGGTTTGGAGGAAGTGTTAAAATTCCAGAAATTGTGCAGGTCAACCAATGCATACAACACGTTATTTACTAAACTCCTAAGCAGCAGCAGGCTGGAGAGGGTCCCAGAAAAGAGCTGATGGTGATGTGAATAAGGGTGATGGCAGTGGGATGCTGAGGAGACAATGTGAAGAATTTTGCAGTAAGAATTAACAGACGCATTCATGATCTAGACTGGGTGGATGGAGAAGGCTGAATTGGAGATTTCCCAGACTCTGGCTTGAGATAGGAAATGAGAAGAACCAGGGTGGGATAGAATCATGTCAGGAAGGCAGTTAGACACAAGTCAGAAGGAAGATGCTGTATCAAGAAAACAGATGAGAATTCTGGACTTAAACTCCAGAAACCCTATTATTTGAAGGCTGGGGAGAGGAAGAGGCCCCTGTCAAGGAAACTGGAGAAGTAGGAGGAAAATTACAAGGACCTGATGTTAGAGAAGCTGAGCGATCTGTGGAAATGTGCACATAATATGCTGTCATGTTTCAGGTAGTTTACAGAAAAGAATACATTGCCATAAATATATTTATTTATGCATGCAGTTGTTCACCTAATCATTCATTTATGCAAAAAAAATAAACTTTGGTGCCCTGAGAAGGCTTGAATTTGGCATTGCTTTAAACCAATATTCTTTAAATATCTGCTCCATTTGTTTAGAGAGAAGCTGAGCTGTGCATTAGGGAGAGCGGAGAGTGACCTGTTTCTCCTCTCTGCCCACGTAAGTCAGCCCGACCCTGCCACCCAAGTCCTGCTCAGCAAAGCACCAGCACCACATAAAAGTGTGCCACCCTCCTTAAAAAGGAGCTTGGTGACCATCTCTGGTCTGCTCCTTGGGAGGCTTTAACCCACCGCCACACATACATCTAAGGGGCTTATCAACGCAACAATGTGCCCATAGTCTTAAAATTGCCTGTAATGGTTTGGCGACTCTGTTGTCCAGCTCATCCAATGACACACGGGGGCCCCAAATTCCCATCCTCCCACACTGGCATGGGTTCCCCAACCCAAAACAATAAGAGAACTCGCCAAAACACATTCAGTCTTTCCAGAGCCCAAGATCCCTCACATTGAATAGTTAGCTGTTCTGTCTCAATCTTCCCCCGACCTTTATAGCTGTTCCTCCAACTTCTCTTCCTCCACCAGCCCTTTAAATGCTGATGTCAGACAAGATTCAGGTCTATTCCTCTGCCTGAGGGGCCTCATCCTGACTCACAGATCCCACTGTCACCTGTATTCTGATGGCTCCTCACCCTACATCTCCCCTACATTGAGTGATTTCTCCTGTCTGCTATGCCTAACACAATGTCTAGTACAGAATTGCTGGCCATGAGTCACAGCGAGACATACATCTATGTCACAACCAAACACATGCACATACGCATATATACAGAAACCCAAATCTCACAAAACAATACTTATCCTCACTTCCTGTGAGACCCTCTGATTCTCTGTTCAATTTCAATTTTTTAGAAAAGCTGTTTTCTACCCATTAAGCTAGTTTCTGAACATAGTAATGGAAAGTGACCAGTAGTTGGGAAGACACCAGCTAGCATATCGTAGGTGTTTGATGAACATTTGTTGTATGTGTGCACAATTGGATACGTGCTTGGCCCCATGAGATTTGGCATCATTGTTGTCGTTTTACAGATGAGTCAGGTGAACCTCAGAGAATGTTCTTGCTGACTCTAGATCCTGTGGCTTTACACAGCATCCTGTGGCCTCTAAGACCCCTTCCGGCTCCAGTATTTTGTGACTCATCAGCTGCCATTGGCCAGTTACTGTCAGAATCATTGTGTTTGCTCCAGAATCTGAATCAAAACTCTCAAGTTTCTCATTTAGTCTGTTTCTAAGTGTCTCAGAGATGCTAAGACAGTCTCCCCACTCAGGAATGTTCTCAATGGCACCATGGTCTACACAGCCCTGCCACCTCCCGCTAAGCTAGGAATTTCACTGCAGGTGGGTGATGCTTTTTCTTACCGTGGATTAAACCAGTCGGACAGCTGAAGCTCTTCTTCATTGCCTTCCTTTCTTTGTTCCTTTTCTTGGTCTATGTAGACTACCCCTTGGTAACTGTGGGTCCTATGGTACAAAGGGAAAGCAAGCTGAGCGAGGCCAGGAGGGCAATCAGCAACAGCGTGGGGACACATTCAGAGGCAGGAAGCATGCAGCAAGTGAACGGCTGGAGATGCTAAACGGTTATTTGTCAAGACATACTTTTTCACTTTTTCTTTTTAGTTACTGTACTTAATATTATTTTCCACTAGTTTCAAGTGTATAGCACAGTGCTTAGGCATTTATATAATTTATGCAGTGATCCTCCCAATTAGTCTAGTACCCACTTGGCACTATGCATAGTTGTGGCAACATTATCAACCATATTCCCTCTGCTGTACTTTACATCTCCATGACTTATTTTGTAACAAAATAAATAAACAAACAAAAGAGAGACAGACTCATAGATACAGAGAACAAATCGATGGTTGCCAGAGGGGAAGGGTGTTGGGGAACTGGGTGAAAAAGGGGAAGGGATTGAAAAGTACAAATTGGTAGTCAGAAAGACATACTTTTGATGAAAAGATGCAATGCCCACCTTTCTTATTATCTTTCCAAATCAACAAGCGTAGTTAGCAGTTTAATGACCCAACAGCCCTCAGGTTATTTCAGAGGGCGAGGGAAACATGATACAAGAGTCCTCATAAGAACCTTTTCTCTTACGATAGTCTTCCCTGCAGCCCAAGCCTCTGTTACCCGCAACTTAAATGGAAAAAAAACAAAAAACTTGGGAAAGCCGGGACGGCTCAGCGGGTTGAGCGCTCGCTTTGAGGCCCCGAGGACCGAGGATCGAATCCCGGCTCCGGCCCAGGCAGGACCCACATGCTGAACTGGGGAGTTCCCACAGTTCGGTTCTCTAGCTGTCTCTGTCTCTGTCTCTCTCTCTATCTGTCAAAAAGTAAAATAGAAATAAATATGCACTGAAGAC